>JAWZYT010005033.1:2500-25000 GCA_034508575.1 Petrolisthes manimaculis | reverse complement strand
AACTCTGTAACAAAATACAACCTCATTAAATTATGGATAATACAAAATACAAATGAATTAATTTATGGATAATACAAAATATAAATGAATTAATTTATGTATGTTTCAAAATACAAATGAATTAATTTATGAATAATACAAAATACAAATGAATTAATTTATGGAGAATACAAAATATAAATGAATTAATTTATGAATAATACAAAATATAAATGACTTAATTTATGGAGAATACAAAATATAAATGAATTAATTTATGAATAATACAAAATATAAATGAATTAATTTATGGAGAATACAAAATACAAACCTTTGGACAGTAAATGAAAAATGAGTTATGTTTGTATTATGGCAACATTTGAAAAACTCATTCATCTACAATTCACATACACACACACACACACACACACACACACATATCTTTCAAAAACTCATTCATCTACAATTTACACACACACACACACACACACACACACACACACACTCACATCTTTCTGACTACACCACACACACACCAGCATTCACCACGCTTTTTCCGACACACACACACACACACACACACACACACGCTTTCCCACAGTCGCTCCAAAAACACGTAAGGATCATTTTGTTGTGTATTGGTGTATGGCATTATTTGTGTCCTAACTTCACTTTAATTGGACATTATATACATACAGTTTAAGTTGTTTTATCTGGCAACACTGGCACCGAGAACGTTACGGATAACAGAAATTTCCGGTTACAAGAAAGTGTACGTTATAATTATGTTACTCTATATTCATTCACAAGTTTAAATTAAAGTACAGTTAAATATTGATTTAACGGACTCCAATGTAATGTACTTTGGTTGGTATATGTACATTATTTACACATTATTACATACTCTACTTATTTATGTATATATACAGTTGACTTTCAAATAAATACAAGGAGTTCTTATACATTACTACTCATGTTTTATGTAATGGTATTCTTATGATACAGGTTACTTCAAAAGTATTAAATAAAAATAAAAAGTTACATTTGTATTCATGTTTGCTCGTTCCTAGACTAGAGTACAAGTGATTGTGTTTGAGAATGGGTGGCTTCTGATTCCTCCTTACTATGCCACGAAACAGGTTCTTTCTATATAGATGGTGTTTCGTGGCAAAGTTTGAAGGACTCGTATATCTCCAATTTTCTGACTACAACATGTGTGAAAGAAACTCCTGTGTCTGTCACTTGATATTATAACTAGATTTAAACTTTCTACATTGGATTATGCATAATTTTGATTGGTATGCTAATTTTTCTCCTAGAACAGAAAAAAATAAGGTTGCAGGCAATATATAAAATAAAATACTGTAATCCAGAGTGTTGGTATAGTGAAATGGTGTCCCCATCACCCACCATTCTCTCTACTCCCTCTGCTCTTCTTTGCTATCCTTCTCTTCATTCTTACAATGGTACAGTCAGCCTTGTATCCTTTATGATACATGGAGGAGTAAAGGTTGGGGAGCTCACTCTCTAACAATGATCTCACTAAAGCTTCAAATAGCCTCGGAGCTGGACACTTCAATATTTACAAAAAGGAAGGTCATATCCTTCCATATCAAGATGGAAGGTTGTTCTCAAACAGAGAAAGGAGAAGGAAAACTAGAGTATGCATATTAATAAAATGTAAACAAACGATATCACGTTATCTCCCCCCCCCTTCCCCCTACTCTTCCCACTACCACCACTACCACTACCACCACTACCACCACCACCACCATCTCCACCACACATGCTTATGACTCATTTCAGTCATGAGTTGTCTGTAAAAAACCTTAATACAAATTGTTATATGCATTTAATCTGCTTAATATGAATTATAATACTGTATTAACATTTATAAAGTAACAGTACAGTGTACACTTCTCTTCACTTTTAAACTAAATAGCTATATAGTCCGTGGATAATAGCCGTTGATAACGAGGGAGTACTGTACTGTATTTACATTTATAAAGTAACATTACAGTATATTTGTGTTTACTTTTAACACTGGTCACTTCCTCTTCACTGTATACTCTGAGTGAGGGAGTGTAGCTGATCTTTTGGGCTACATTTATATTCTTATCAAAAAAATACCGGATACGGGAAGTTGCCGGTAAACAGAATGCCGGATAAAGGAGATTTCACTGTATAGGTACTTTGAAATGAATTAAAACTAACCTATCCAGACTTTGAAATTAAAATAACAAAACCAATCTATCAAAAATTTGAAATTAATTAAAACTATTCTACAGTATCCAGACTTTGAAATTAATCAAAATCAACCTATACATACAAAATAAATAAGAAAATAAAACAAGAACAAACAAACAAACATATATACACTGACTTAATAAAATAATAATATAGACAAAAATAAATATACTGTGTATATATATACCTATATAAAATAATAATATATTATAATAATAATAATATATATATAAAATAATAAAATAATAATAAAATAATAAAATAAATATACTGTGTATATATATATATATATATATATATAAAATAATAATATATTATAATAATAATAATATATATATAAAATAATAAAATAATAATAAAATAATAAAATAATAATAATATATATATAAAATAATAAAATAATAAGACAAAATAAATATATATACACTGACTTAATAAAATAATAACATAGACAAAATAACTATATATAAATAGACCTAATAATATAATAACATAGATAAAAATAACTATATAAACTAACCTGATTAATAAATGAGAGTGTCGTTCCTGAAGTGTTAATTACGACTCATTTAAGTTAATTACAAAATGTTCTGTAATTACCCTGGTCAGCTCTGGTACTCCTTATTCTGAAATATTAATTACAAAATATTAATACAAAATTCAGAATATTTTTGTTGTATTCTTAGGAAATATTTATATAAAATTTTGGAATATAATTTAGGAAATATTTTAATAGAAAATTATGGACTATTGATTAACAAATGTTAATATAAAATTCTCAATACTTTTGTCACATCACACACACACACACACACACACACACACACACACACTGAATTTTGGAAAAGCATTGATCAGAAACACAAAAATAATCAACGTGAAATTTGGAACCAACAAAAAATATGATAAATTATACCCTGTTAAAAATAAATAAATATATATATATATATATAATTACATAAAAATAATTGTAATAATAATAATAATAATAATAATAATAATAATAATCCTACAGTGTCTTTTGGAAAAAAAAAAAAATCTATCCATGCTTTGAAATTAATTAAAACTAATCTATCCAAACTTTGAAAATAAAAAAAATCAACCTTTACATACAAAATAAACAAGACCAAACAAACAAACATATATTCAGACCTAATAAAATAATAACATAGACAAAAATAAATATTAATTACAAAATATTAATAGAAAATTCGGAATATTTTTGTTGTATTATTAGGAATTATTCATATAAAATTCTGGAATATTGATTAGCAAATATTAATAGAAAATTCTCAATATTTTAATGTAAATGTTCAATACTTTTGTTGTATTAGGAAACATTAATATAAAGTTCTGAAATATAAATTATGAAACATTACAAAAGTCTTAATACTTTTTTCTTGTTGTATTATTAGGAAAGATTAATATAAAATTCTTAATATTTTAATATAAAATGCTCAATACTTTAATATAAAATATATAATGGATTTTCTGTGATTTTAGTCATTTTCTCTATCTATCTATCTATCTATAGCTCTGACGCCTCGTTCCCCCCAAGGGTGTGACCACGGCAGAAAAGTCTCCAGTCTTCCCTGTTCCAACACTCCCTCCTTACTCCCTCCCCCTCCCCCTCACATTACTCTCCTTTACATACTCTTCCACTCTGTTCCAACACTCCCTCCTTACTCCCTCCCCCTCCCCCTCACATTACTCTCCTTTACATACTCTTCCACTCTGTTCCAACACTCCCTCCTTACTCCCTCCCCCTCCCCCTCATGTTACTCTCCTTTACATAATCTTCCACTCTGTTCCAACACTCCCTCCTTACTCCCTCCCCCTCCCCCTCATGTTACTCTCCTTTACATAATCTTCCACTCTGTTCCAACACTCCCTCCTTACTCCCTCCCCCTCCCCCTCATGTTACTCTCCTTTACATAATCTTCCACTCTGTTCCAACACTCCCTCCTTACTCCCTCCCCTCCCCCTCATGTTACTCTCCTTTACATACTCTTCCACTCTGTTCTGCCATCTTACTGGTGGTCTGCCTCTCACACCAGGTCATTTTTTGCCCTAACAATTATTCATTATATATACATGTACAGTTGCCCAATAAATGACTGCAACCAAAGTAAACACGTATTTTATCAATGGATCACTCAGAACCTATAACCATTTTAACCCCTAAAGGCCGGTTGACGTGATAGACCGTCTTACGTAAGGAACCGGGTAACAGCACCTACCGTCACAGCGATTTAGCGTTATTTCGCGCCCTGTACGGCTAGTTTTTCTTGTCATTGGGCGAGAAAATACACTCACAATATCGATCCGCTACCCACTCAGTCGATTCTGGGAGCCCACGATGGCTGGGCGATTTTTAAGTAATTGCCCTTGTCCGAATTTGTGCTCTAACGATCGTAAGACAATACCGTAGTGAATATATGTACGTGAGTGACACCATCATATTCCTACAAGGTTACAAATTATTATTTAGTGTATAGATCATGACACACGATATATAATGGGGTAGTAATAAGAAAATAACACCATAAAACACACCCATACAGACACAATTGATAGTAAATATACGTGTTTCCTACGGTACAAGTCGGTTTGTTTATCATTTTCTAAGTGACAGTTACACGATGATATATTCCTACAAGTGTTCATACTATTTTTAGTGTTGAAATCATGACATACGATACATAATAGTAGTAATACCAGTGAGTTGACAATGGACTTGGGCGGGAAACTGAACACCGTGCCGTAGTCACACCACACTCACGCGTACACACAGACACACCGCTGTCTCGCGCACAAACATGGTTCACTTCAACTCGCCCTATCTCCACAACTATTCATCGTACAGCCCTCCCGATGGTACCATTGGAAAGAGGAAGAGTTGAAGGTAAGGATGGAACAATTTTGAAGTCAGTACACTATATAGGTTAAGAGTGTGAGCGTTGTGAATATAGGGCAAATCGAGGAATTTTGACGCTAGCGGCAGGGTAGAAATGTGGAGGCAGGGACCCCCACCCCCTCCCGGTCTGCAGGGGTTAAGAAGTGGTCACCCCAAGAAGAAAAAAAATAATAATAAATGATTCAATGTCGGTAAAAGAAAATGGATGGAAGGAAGAGAGTGAGTGAATGAGTTGAACCCCTTTTAAGAAGTGGTCGCCCCAAGAAGAACAAGAACAATAATTCGGACAAAAACCTAGAGCTCTCGGCTTAGGCCGGAGCTAAAAATATATAATAATAAATAATATATAAATAATAATAATAATAATAACTGTCAAGAACCACTGACCTACATATAAGTGGACGGCTGGCCCACCCCATTGCCAGTCTTGTTAGTTCCTGCAGCCACCACTGGCGGCGCTGATGGCTGTGGCGGCACAGAGCCATAGATACTGCTCTGTGGCGGCCATCTTCAAGTACCCTAGTCAGTAGTCAGTAGTCAGTAGTCAGTCAGTAGTCAGTCAGTAGTCACAGGTTCCTCGCAGCAGTGCAATTACCAGTCACTGACCTGTTAAGAGACTTATGTTAGTGGCGACATAATTATCAGCTCAGTGAACTACAGAACAGTACAGTATGTTATATTGTGTAACATAGGGATGTAAAAAATAATAATAATAAATAATAATAACAGCTGAGTGAACTACAGTGCAGTATATTGTGTAACATAATAAATAATAATAACAGCTGAGTGAACTACAGTACAGTATATTGTGTAACATAAGGATGTAACAATAGAAGGACCTCCATCTCACCATATAAGTACAGTTGATCCTTTTTAACATTATCTATCTATCTATCTATCTATCTATCTATCTATAGCTTTGATGCCTCCTTCCCTCTGGTAACTTCCCATAAGGGTGTAACATTGTCTAGTAAATACAATATGCATATTATATACCATTATAAATTAGGAGTGTTTTCATGTTTTCCTGATACATTACTTTTATGTTGAGTATTTATTTAAATGTTACAACACCGTTATACATAACCTGACCTGACCTAGAGCATAGCAGACTACTGGGACCTAACCTAGGCAGACTACTGGGACCTAACCTAGGCAGACTACTGGGACCTAACCTAGGCAGACTACAGGGACCTAACCTGGGCAGACTACCGGGACCTAACCTAGGCAGACTACAGGGACCTAACCTAGGCAGACTACAGGGACCTAACCAGGGCAGACTACCAGGGTATAACCAGAGTAAACTATCATAAAGTGACTGGGGCAAATTCCCAGGACCTAACCATATATGATAACACTGCTCAAGTCGAGTAAAAAACACAGTTATTCTGTAATAATACCAAAACTCTTTTGACACATTGGCTTAACTTAGACTACGGTTTTATAACTTAAGACCTAAATTCTCAACAACCAAATAGTCTACATAGTAAACACAATTATAAATTAAATATCTTTAAAACATTATGAAATATGCTAAAACATTCATAATATAATCTCTCAACACTCGAGTTATCCTTCAGACCACCAAACCCTAACTTAGGCACAAATAGGTCCCCCCATGGAGCCAGTTTATCTTTTATAACCCTGTCAATGCTATATATACGTCAGGTTATACATTAATAGTTAATATATACGTCAGGTTATACATTAATAGTTAATATATACGTCAGGTTATACATTAATAGTTAATATATACGTCAGGTTATACATTAATAATTAATATATACGTCAGGTTATACATTAATAGTTAATATATACGTCAGGTTATACATTAATAGTTAATATATACGTCAGGTTATACATTAATAGTTAATATACTCACATTAATACACTTATATACTCAACACACACACACATTATTACAAAAAATGGTAAAGAAAGTTTTTGTTCAAGTTAGTTGTCGATGTTCCCACGTGATCAGCTGAGGGTTGTTTACTTTGGAGTCAGTGTTGCCAGATCTGCTTCACAACATTCCCCTAACTTCAACATAAGAATTTCCCTTTTTACCTCAATTATTCCCTGTTTACTCTTGAACATGGATGAAATGTATTATTTTCATCTTATAGAAATTTCTCTGTTTACTCTTGAACGAATTGATGTATGTTTTTATTTCCCTGTGTGGACTTCGAAATTTCCCCAAAAATAGATAAATTTCCCTGTACCTGGCAACACTGGTTTACACAAATTCCTTTACACATATTCCTTACACATATTCCTTACACATATTCTTTACACATATTCCTTTACACATATTACACATATTCTTTACACATATTCTTTACACATATTCTTTACACATATTCTTTACACATATTCCTTACACATATTCTTTACACATATTCTTTACACATATTCCTTTACACATATTCCTTTACACATATTCTTTACACATATTCTTTACACATATTCTTTACACATATTCCTTTACACATATTCCTTTACACATATTCCTTACACATATTACACATATTCTTTACACATATTCTTTACACATAATTTAGCAATGTGGAATCAACCCCTGAATACAGTTGCCAAAAAAGGTACTGCGACAAATCTTGATAGAACTTTAACCCTAGTAGGGGGGCAGACTTGGGGGGGGTTGGAGGGGGACAGGCTTGGGGGGATTTAGCGGGGTGCGGGAGTAGGGGGACAGGCTTTCTACCCACCCCAAGCCTGTCCCCCTATTCCCCCCCCCCCCAAGCCTGCCCTCTATTCCCACACCCCCTTCATTAATTCATTGATAAAAAAAAAACAAGATTTATTACATAGAACTGAAAGATGTTGCCTTATATAAACACTCATATATTTCTTTCACTTTCAATTTGTGTTCCACTAGCCTCTATCTATCTAGCTATTTCTATCTGTCTATCTATAGCTATTTCTATCTGTCTATATATCTATCTATTTCTATCTATATCTATCTATCAGGCCCGTAGTTTGGAGATATATACCAATATGTAAATGATTATTATTTATGTACAGTCGTGGTCAAATATAATCATCCATATAGGAGTAACTTACGTAAGATTTCGACAGCTTCCCTCTGTTACTTAGCTGATAAACTTTCCAATAAATAGGTTAATTACCATCTTTTGATTTAATATAAGCAGCTATACACTACTTATAACAATAATATCATATGTGAACGTGAAAACATTAGACAGCAAATTGTTAAAGTTACCCATATGTGGATGATTATTATTGACCACGACGGTATGTGTGTTCACTTAGTAATAATATACAATTAATATTTTATTCAAGATTTTTTCCACGAATGGAATGTAAAAATGGTCTAATATAAGCATATAGAATGCTGCTTATTCATCTCCGTGAACTTATATATAAACTATATTATATACGACACCTCACTGCTGACCTAAAACACAAATTGTTATATATTCATTCATTACATCTAAATATATCCGTGTTTTGGTGTTTTTCCATTGTGATTATTTATATTTTATTAATTTGAAAGTATTGAATATAAGTTGGAAAGATAAAAGTATAATATAGGTTTATAATAGCATAAAATAGTGTATGTGTGTGTGTGTGTGTGTGTGTTATTGTTTTAAGTAGTGTGTAGGTGCTTGTATTAAATTAAAAGATGGTAGTTAACGTGTGTGTGTGTTTTAAGTAGTGTGTAGCTGCTTGTAGTAAATTATAAGATGGTAGTTAACCTATTTATTGTAAAGTTTATCATCTAAGGAACAGAGGGAATCTGTCAAACTCTTGCAGGAGTTATATTTGACACCCACTGTATGTATGTATGTGTGTATGTATGTTAAACTATGGTAAACTATTGTGTGTGTATATGTGTAATTTCCGTGTGTGTTTGTGTGTGTGTTTCGTGACATACTTTGGAGGAATCAAGACACTCCAATGCAACAAAAACTGATTCTCCTCTTCAATACATTATTTATTTTATTAGGGGGGTGCGGGAGTAGGGGGGCAGACTTGGGGGGGGGGGGTTCGAGGGTGTGGGAGTAGGGGGACAGACTTGGGGGGATTTAGCGGGGTGCGGGAGTAGGGGGACAGGCTTTCTACCCACCCCAAGCCTGTCCCCCTATTCCCCCCCCCCAAGCCTGTCCCCCTATTCCCACACCCCACAGTCCCCCCCCCCCAAGCCTGCCCTCTATTCCCACACCCCCTTCATTAATTCATTGATAAGAAAACCAAGATTTATTACATAGAACTGAAAGATGTTGCCTTATATAAACACTCCTATATTTCTTTCACTTTCTACTTGTTCAACTGTATCTACCATAAATAAAGTCATTGTTTTAATTTATCTCAACATAATGACGGCTACTATACTCTGTTCAAAATTTGTGTTCCACTAGCCTCTATCTATCTAGCTATTTCTATCTGTCTATCTATCGCTATTTCTATCTGTCTATATATCTATCTATTTCTATCTATATCTATCTATCAGGCCCGTAGTTTGGAGATATATATCAATATGTAAATGATTATTATTTATGTATGTGTGTTCACTTAGTAATAATTTACAATTAATATTTTATTCAAGATTTTTTCCACGAATGGAATGTAAAAATGGTCTAATATAAGCATATAGAATGCTGCTAATTCATCTCCGAGAACTTATATATAAACTATATTATATACGACACCTCACTGCTAACCTAAAACACAAATTGTTATATATTCATTCATTACATCTAAATATATCCGTGTTTTGGTGTTTTTCCATTGTGATTATTTATATTTTATTAATTTGAAAGTATTGAAAATAAGTTGGAAAGATAAAAGTATAAAATAGGTTTATAATAGCATAAAATAGTGTATGTGTGTGTGTGTGTGTGTGTGTGTGTGTTATTGTTTTAAGTAGTGTGTAGGTGCTTGTATTAAATTAAAAGATGGTAGTTAACGTGTGTGTGTGTTTTAAGTAGTGTGTAGCTGCTTGTAGTAAATTATAAGATGGTAGTTAACCTATTTATTGTAAAGTTTATCATCTAAGGAACAGAGGGAAGCTGTCAAACTCTTACATGAGTTACCCCTATAGGGATAATTATATTTGACACCCACTGTATATATGTATGTGTGTGTGTATGTATGTATGTGTGTATGTTAAACTATGGTAAACTATTGTGTGTGTATATGTGTAATTTCCGTGTGTGTTTGTGTGTGTGTTTCGTGACATACTTTGGAGGAATCAAGACACTCCAATGCAACAAAAACTGATTCTCCTCTTCAATACATTATTTATTTTATTAGGGGGGTGCGGGAGTAGGGGGGCAGACTTGGGGGGGGGGGCGGTTCGAGGGTGTGGGAGTAGGGGGACAGGCTTGGGGGGATTTAGTGGGGTGCGGGAGTAGGGGGTCAGGCTTTCTACCCCCCCCAAGCCTGTCCCCCTATTCCCACACCCCACAGTCCCCCCCCCCAAGCCTGCCCTCTATTCCCACACCCCCTTCATTAATTCATTGATAAGAAAACCAAGATTTATTACATAGAACTGAAAGATGTTGCCTTATATAAACACTCATATATTTCTTTCACTTTCTACTTGTTCAACTGTATCTACCATAAATAAAGTCATTGTTTTAATTTATCTCAACATAATGACGGCTACTATACTCTGTTCAAAATTTGTGTTCCACTAGCCTCTATCTATCTAGCTATTTCTATCTGTCTATCTATCGCTATTTCTATCTGTCTATATATCTATCTATTTCTATCTATATCTATCTATCAGGCCCGTAGTTTGGAGATATATACCAATATGTAATTGATTATTATTTATGTATGTGTGTTCACTTAGTAATAATATACAATTAATATTTTATTCAAGTTTTTTTCCACGAATGGAATGTAAAAATGGTCTAATACAAGTATATAGGAAGCTGCTTATTCATCTTCGTGAATTTCAGTATAAACTATATTATATACGACACCTTACTGCTGACCTAAAACATAAATTGTTATATATTCATTCATTACATCTAAATATATCCGTGTTTGGGTGTTTTTCCATTGTGATTAATTATATTTTATTAATTTGAAAGTATTGAATATAAGTTGGAACGATAAAAGTATAATATAGGTTTATAATAGCATAAAATAGTGTATGTGTGTGTGTGTGTGTGTGTATGTGTGTGTAAAGGTTTATCAATGTTTTGTGTGTGTACAATTACTGTGTGTGTATATGTGTATAGTTTTTGTGTGTATGTGTGAATAGTTCCTGTGTGTATGTATATTTATGTTTTGTGTGTATGTGTGTATGTTAAACTATGGTAAACTATTGTGTGTGTATATGTGTAATTTCCGTGTGTGTGTTTCGTGACATACTTTGGAGGAATCAAGACACTCCAATGCAACAAAAACTGATTCTCCTCTTCAATACATTATTTATTTTATTAGGGGGGTGCGGGAGTAGGGGGGCAGACTTGGGGGGATTTAGTGGGGTGCGGGAGTAGGGGGACAGGCTTTCTACCCACCCCAAGACTGTCCCCTTATTCCCCCCCCCAAGCCTGCCCTCTATTCCCACACCCCCTTCATTAATTCATTGATAAGAAAACCAAGATTTATTACATAGAACTGAAAGATGTTGCCTTATATAAACACTCCTATATTTCTTTCACTTTCTACTTGTTCAACTGTATCTACCATAAATAAAGTCATTGTTTTAATTTATCTCAACATAATGACGGCTACTATACTCTGCTCAAAATTTGTATTCCACTAGCCTCTATCTATCTAGCTATTTCTATCTGTCTATCTATCGCTATTTCTATCTGTCTATATATCTATCTATTTCTATCTATATCTATCTATCAGGCCCGTAGTTTGGAGATATATATCAATATGTAAATGATTATTATTTATGTATGTGTGTTCACTTAATAATAATATACAATAATTATTTTATTCAATTATTTTATTTTATTTTTTTATTTTTCCACGAATGGAATGTAAAAATGGTCTAATATAAGCATATAGAATGCTGCTTTCTCATCTGAATTTAAATATAAACTATATTATATACGACACCTTACTGCTGACCTAAAACACAAATTGTTATATATTCATTCATTACATCTAAATATATCCGTGTTTTGGTGTTTTTCCATTGTGATTAATTATATTTTATTAATTTGAAAGTATTGAATATAAGTTGGAACGATAAAAGTATAATATAGGTTTATAATAGCATAAAATAGTTTATGTGTGTGTGTGTGTGTGTGTGTGTGTGTTATTGTTTTAAGTAGTGTGTAGCTGATTGTAGTAAATTATAAGATGGTAGTTAACCTATTTATTGTAAAGTTTATCATCTAAGGAACAGAGGGAAGCTGTCAAACTCTTGCAGGAGTTATATTTGACACCCACTGTATGTATGTATGTGTGTGTGTATGTATGTATGTGTGTATGATAAACTATGGTAAACTATTGTGTGTGTATATGTGTAATTTCCGTGTGTGTTTGTGTGTGTGTTTCGTGACCTACTTTGGAGGAATCAAGACACTCCAATGCAACAAAAACTGATTCTCCTCTTCAATACAATGTCATTATTTATTTTACCTTAATTAATCTGGCAGTTTAAAATAGTATACGAATAAATACAGTTTTCTATTATTAACAAATTACATTTTCTCTCTCTCTCTCTCTCTCTCTCTCTCTCTCTCTCTCTCTTTTATTAACAAATTACATTTTCTCTCAATAAATATTTACGTATACTTAACTAAACCAAAAAATATGAAAATCAATCTTATATTCATGTTTCAGTAATTTCACTTTTACATAAAATATATTATATCTTTATTAATTTATTGTGATGGAGTGATATTGAAAAAATTATGTAATAGAGATAAAATACCATAAGAGAGAAAGTGTGTGTGTGTGTGTGTGTGTGTGTGTGTGTGTAGAGAGAGAGAGAGGGGGAGACTGTGGTATTTATAGTGTAAAAAACCAGTCAGTAAATTTAATACATAATAATTATTAACTGACCTTTATGTACAGTTGGACACAGGAATTCGAAGTATAGCCCAAGTGAAAGATGGTCAATTTTTTCATTTTTTCCCAATATCAAGTTCCTTAGTGCCAAATAGGAGACATCAGGGGCAGAAGTCATTATTGAGGATGGTGTGTGTGTGTGTGTGTGTGTTCCTTAGTGCCAAATAGGAGACATCAGGGGCAGAAGTCAGTATTGAGGATGGTGTGTGTGTGTGTGTGTATGTTCCTTAGTGCCAAATAGGAGACATCAGGGGCAGAAGTCAGTATTGAGGATGGTGTGTGTGTGTGTGTGTGTGTGTGTGTGTGTTTTCCTTAGTGCCAAATAGGAGACATCAGGGGCAGAAGTCAGTATTGAGGATGGTAATAAAAATCAAGTACCTGATAATAGACACACAATGGTTACTCAAATGAGACAAGTATATTTCACCTGTCCAATGTAAACACTGGTATTTTATCAATGAATCATCCAGAAACTATAGTAATAACTGTTGTAAGGATAAATCAAATTATACCTCAAGCCAATAATAAACAATAACAATATATAAATATGTCAACGTGAAAAACATTAGACTGTAAATTGCCAAAGTTACCCATATGTGGATGATTGATTATTGACTACGACTGTATGTATGTATATGTGTATGTATGTTAAACTTTGGTAAACTATTGTGTGTGACTGTGTATATGTGTAATTTCCGTGTGTGTTTGTTTCGTGACATACTTTGGAGGAATCAAGACACTCCAATGCAACAAAAACTGATTCTCCTCTTCAATATATTATTTATTTTATCGTAATTAATCTGGCAGTATATGAATAAATAAATAAATAAATAGTTTTCTCTCATTAAATTAATAAGATACATAATTTATTTTCTACAACCCATTTAGGGTTACAAAAATGATGTTTATTTAATGGCTAGTGCAGAGAAGACATTATCATAAAGATAATAGCTGATTTCCCTTAACGTGTTACTACTATTACATTATATACGACACCTTACTGCTGACATGAAATACAAATTGTTATATATTCCTTCATTACATCTAAATATATCCATGTTTTAGTGTTTTACCTCTACAATTAATTATATTTTATTAATGTAAAAGTAGTGTGTATGTGTTGGAAGGGTAAATATATAATATAGATTTACAATAGCATAAAATAATGTGTGTGTGTGTGTGTGTGTGTGTTTGGCCACGCTGCGTCGTAACCCCACGTGATTATTTTGTATCACCTGCATGTCCTCCTGCTTCAAGCTTGGATATTATTCACAAAAGATAGTCCCACTCTGAAACCGTTTAAAAATAGCATAAATAATCCTAATCTCATATAGTTAATAGCCCTGGACACTCTTGACACGTATAGAAATAGCATCACCAATCATTACCTCCCCAATCCTAATCCTCAACCCACAGTCCCTAACCCAATCCACCCTCATCCTAATCCCCTTCCTAATCCTCAACCCACAGTCCCTAACCCAATCCACCCTCATCCTAATCCCCTTCCTAATCCTATCCTGCATCCCTAAATCCCCCTATATTATGCTGCCCTCTGTGGGACCTCTTAACTTTAAATAAACCTTTTCCAGAAGTTGGTTTAGCTAAGTATACGTAAATATTTAATGAGAGAAAATATAATTTGTTAATAAAAGAAAACTATATTTATTTGTATACTATTTTAAACTGCCAGATTAATTAAGGTAAAATAAATAATGACATTGTATTGAAGAGGAGAATCAGTTTTTGTTGCATTGGAGTGTCTTGATTCCTCCAAAGTATGTCACGAAACACACACACAAACACACACGGAAATTACACATATACACACACAATAGTTTACCAAAGTTTAACATACATACACACATACATACATACAGTCACGGTCAAATATAATCCTCCATATAGGGGTAACTCACGTAAGATTTTAACAGCTTCTCTCTGTTTCTTAGATGATAAACTTTCCAATAAATAAGTTAACTACAATATTTTAATTAAATACAATTAGCTACACATTACTTAAAACAAAGATATCATATATGAACGTGAAAACATTAGACAGGAAATTGTTTGAGATACCCATATCTGGATGATTATTATTGACAGCGACTGTACATACACACACACATACATACATACAGTGGGTGTCAAATATAATCATCCCTATAGGGGTAACTCATGTAAGAGTTTGACAGCTTCCATCTGTTCCTTAGATGATAAACTTTATAATAAATAGGTTAACTACCATCTTATAATTTAATACAAGCAGCTACACACTACTTAAAACAATAACACACACACACACGTTAACTACCATCTTATAATTTAATACAAGCAGCTACACACTACTTAAAACAATAACATACACACACTATTTTATGCTATTGTAAACCTATATTATATCTTTACCCTTCCAACTCATACCTCAATACTTTCACATTAATAAAATATAATTAATCATGAAGGAAAAACATTAATATATGGATGTATTTAGATGTAATGAATGAATATATAACAATTTGTGTTTCATGTAAGAAGTAAGGTGTGGTATTTTAATAATAATATAGGGTTTAAAATATCATGAATAATGAATTTTCTAGTTTAAACCTTAAATTGTAACCATTTTTGGAATCCTTTGATATTATACAGAAAAGTAGTTTTTATAAAGTAGATGTTTTATTTCATTATTACTGGTGAATAATTATATACATATAGTCGCGGTCAATAATAATCATCCACATATGGGTAACTGTAACAATTTACTGTCTAATGTTTTCACGTTCACATATTATGATGTTATTGTTTTAAGTAGTGTGTAGCTGCTTGTAGTAAATTAAAAGATGGTAGTTAACGTGTGTGTGTGTGTTATTGTTATAAGTAGTGTGTAGCTGCTTGTATTAAATTAAAAGATGGTAGTTAACGTGTGTGTGTGTGTTTGTTATTGTTTTAAGTAGTGTGTAGCTGCTTGTATTAAATTAAAAGATGGTAGTTAACGTGTGTGTGTGTATTATTGTTTTAAATAGTGTGTAGCTGCTTGTATTAAATTAAAAGATGGTAGTTAACGTGTGTGTGTGTATTATTGTTTTAAATAGTGCGTAGCTGCTTGTATTAAATTAAAAGATGGTTGTTAACCTAGGCCTATTTATTGTAAAGTTTATCATCTAAGGAACAGAGGGAAGCTGTCAAACTCTTACGTGAGTTACCCCTATATGGATGATTATATATAGGTTTTTTTACATATAGTTTAGCAAAGTACTAAATAAACTGATACCGGTCCACAAATACTTGGTATCAATACTCGATATTACCGATACCAACTTACCAAGGTGAAAAATACTTGGTATAGTATTGAATAAAATGTTCAGGTATCGCCCATCACTACTATTTTATGCTATTGTAAACCTATATTATACTTTTATCCTTTCAATTTATACTCAATACTTTTATATTATTAAAATATAATTAATCGCAAGAGAAAAACACCAAAACACGGATATATTTAGATGTAATGAATGAATATATAACAATTTGAGTTTTAGGTCAGCAGTGAGTTGTCGTATATAATATAGTTTACAAATATTCTAGTTATGACTTAAAGTACTTTAACAATGTCTCAAATGACATAGTTGAAACCATTTTTGCATTCCAATCTTGGATAAAATTGCTTGTATAAAATAATTGTTGAATCTTATTATCATTATTATTATTATTATTAAGTGCATAATTACACACATACTGTACAGTTGGCTCCACTCCCGCGTTTCTCCCCTAACGTTGCCAATGTTGGGCCAGTCAGAAATTCGAATCCCGATCCACAAGTTAAAAAAATCGAAACCTTCATATCCTTAGAGTGAAAAATGTGAATGTTTCGACTATTTTAACTTGTAATCCAGGACTTGAATTTCTGGCTGGCCCAACATTGGCAACGACAGGGGAGAAACGCGGGAGTGGAGCCAACTGAGAGAGAGAGAGAGAGAGAGAGAGAAAGAAAGAGAGAAAGAGAGAGAGTAAGGTAATGATTTAATTCGATAATGGGTTGAGATATCAGATTAACCACCAGTTACATTGTTTCAGAGAGAGAGAGAGAGAGAGAGATCAGATAGACCACAAGGCATACACACACACACACACAAACAGAGAGAGAGAGATCAGATTACCACAAGTTACTCGCATTGTCTTAGTAGGAAAGAGAGAGAGAGAGATAGAGACTATGTGTGTGTAGGAGAGAGAGAGAGAGAGAGAGAGAGAGAGAGAGAGAGAGAGAGAGAGTATGCCAGGAAACAGGACCAAGTTAGCAAAAATAATTGTGTTGTGTGTATGAGAGAGAGAGTGTGTGTGTATATGAGAGAGAGAGAGAGAGAGAGAGAGAGAGAGTGTGTGTGTGTGTGTGTGAGAGAGAGAGAGAGAGGAGTGGTTGGCATTGTCTCATTAGGCTGACCATTGATGCTATCTACTGTATTGATGGTTACGATAAAATGTTACGTCTGTGTGTGTGTGTGTGTTATTAATTATTAATTTATTAATAATTAAGGGGCCCTCACACGATCAATTTTTTCGTCAATTAATTGATATCAATTTATTGACGTCAATGAATTGATGGAGAAATTGACCGTGTGAGGGGGACATTGACATCAATTTAATTGAAACAATGTCATTGAATCAATTCATTGATAGATCAAAACTCCTTTGATATTTATTGATGGGTCTTCAATAAAATTGAAAAAAAGAAGTACGTGGAATCTGCAAGAAACGAAAAGAAAACATATTAAAGTTAATAGCTTAGCTGAAGACTTGAATTTATCGTAAGACTAGTGCCATTTACCTACTGGCAATCAAAATTTACAGGAAAATACTCCAAAAAAAACCTTTATTGAAATATACCATTTCTTTACCCACTTACTCCTCTTCTTTCGCTTTGGAGTGTCCAGAGCAAGCACTACTCCAAGTGCCACAGATGCTTTCATCTCGAAATTATGAATCAAACTGAAAATTGAAGTAAAATCATTGACCGTGTGAGGGCACAGTGATTTCCATCAATTCATTGACGTCAATAAATTGATATCAATTAATTGACGAAAAAATTGATCGTGTGAGGGCCTTACTCTCTCTCTCTCATGGTGTATGTGTGTGTCATATGGTGTGTGTGTGCTTGTGTCATAGTGTGTTTGTGTGTGTGTCAAATAGTGTGTGTGTCATAGTGTGTGTCATATAGTGTGTGTGTGTGTCATATAGTGTGTGTGTGTGTGTGGGTAATACACACACACACACACACTCTCTCTTCGGGGAAATATGTTATCACCAAAATCATCTTACCTCTTATTATTGATCGATCTTCAAGGGAACAATTACTCTCTCTCTCTCTCTCTCTCTCTCTCTCTCTCTCTCTCTCTCTCTTATTCCTTCGCTTCTGTTTTTCTCCCTCTCTTCCTTCACTGTTTCTCTCCCTCTCTTCCTTCCCTCCTTTTCTCCCCTCCCTTCATCCTTCCCTTCTTTTCCCTTTTCTCTTCCCTCCTTACCTCCCTCCCTCCTTCCCTCACTCCCTCCCTCCCCCTCCCCCCTTATCTCTCCCTCCCTCCCCCCTCTCTTCTGAGGTGTATCGGCTTCCAATCCACTTCTCTCTCTCTCTCTATTCTCTCTCTCTCTCTCTCTCTCTCTCTCTCTCTCTCTCTCCGTAACGTAATAGACTGTAACACCGTAGACAGCTTCAAACGTTGCTTAGATAAACACCTTGTGTCTAATGTCAGTAACGTAAAAGACTGTAACACCGTAGACAGCTTCAAACGTCACTTAGATAAACACCTTGCGTCTAATGTCAGTAACGTAATAGACTGTAATACCGTAGACAGCTTCAAACGTTACTTAGATAAACACCTTGCGTCTAATCCCCGACTTTCGATGTTTACTAATGAATAATTTTTGCCCATTACAGGTGGCAAGTTAGCCAAATTTCAACTACTTTCTATCTTTCCTATAAAATTTCCTTGTGGAGTTTTTTCTGCCAACCCCACAAGGTTCTGACTCTCTCTCTCTCTCTCTCTCTCACTCTCTCTCTCTCTCTCTCTCTCTCACACACATTCAGCCCAACAACAAACAATATCCTGTCTTTTAAATTATGCTTTCTCATTCACACACACACACATACACACACGCACACATAAATACATTCACACACACACACACACACACATTATCTCTCTATCTCTGTCTGTCTCTCTCCTCTCTCTCCCTGTCTGTCTGTCTCTCTCTCTCTCTCCTCTTCCCTCCTCTCCTTCACTCTCTCTCCTTTCTTCCTTCTCTCACCTTTCCTCCCTCTCTCCCTCTTCCCCCCTTTCTTCCCTCTCTCCCTCTTTCTCTTCCTCCTCTCTCCCTCTTTCTCTTCCTCCTCTCTCTACCCTATATATCAAGAAAGGTCAGGTCAGGTCACACCATAAATTTCAAATACACTGAGACAAAAAATTTAATAATAAAAGAAATATATCATAGACGTAACAAAAACAGATTTACTCAGTGCCGCTCCAGCCTTCGTTGAGGGAGGGTGTACGCGACGTGGCTCCTGAATCTCCCAGCACGCTGTTTTCTCACTCACTCACTGAGGTTCAATTTATTACAGTGATTCTCCTGTAATATACCGATACTCATTCTATCGTGTTATTGTGACTGACTGAGGATCAATTTATTACAGTGATTCTCCTGTAAATTCAATACTCATTCTCTCGTGTATATTCTGACTGATTGAGGTTCAGATTATTACAGTGATTCTCCTGTAAAATACCAATACTCATTCTATCGTGTTATTTTGACTGATTGAGGTTCAATTTATTACAGTGATTCTCCTGTAAATTCAATACTCTCCCTCCCCCTACAATTCGACACCTCCATACCCCCTTCAATTCCTCCCCCCTTCCCCCCCTGGTAAAATTATAATAATAATAACGTGCATAAAAAATAATGTAAACAAGAAAATAAAAAAAGTAAGAAAGAAAAGAAAATCGTAAATAATAATAATAATAATAATAATAATAATAATAATAATAATAATAATAATAATAATATACAAGAAAACAAAATAAAATAATGGATAAATAAACAAGTGAAAACAAATATATATAAATAAAAGATGGGTAAACAAGAAAGAAAGAAAACAAATAAATAAATAAACAAACGTGTAAACAAGAAAACAAACAAACAAGATAAAATTTGTGTAAACAAGAAACAAGATAAAATCTATGTAAACAAGAAAACAATATACGTAAACAAAATTAATAGATAAACAAACAAACAAGAACAAAATAATGTACTGTAAACAAGTGAAAATTTATGTAAACAAGAAAACAATATATGTAAACAAAAATAGATAAACAAATAAACAAACAAGATAAAACAAAATAATAAACAAACAAAATAATTACAAAAATAAAAAAATACAAGTGTAAACAAGAAATTACGATGAAAATTTAATATGGAAAAAAATATAATAAATGAAAAAAAATAATTACTAAAAATTTATATATTCACAGAAAATAATAATAATAATAATAATAATAATAATAATAAAGAGACGTTGTAGTGCCGTTGAAAATACAAAAACAATAACAAAAATAACAATAACAATATTATTCGTGACGTCATCGCAGAACCTGGCAGACACACAGACAGACACACATACAAGCAAGATGGTAAGTTATATTATTATTACTTTTATTATTATTATTATTATTATTATTATTATTATTATTATTATTAATATTTTATTATTAATATTTTTATTATTTCTATTATTATTTCTATTATTATTTCTATTATTATTATTATTATTATTATTATTATTATTATTATTATTATTATTATTTTGTGTCGTAGTACCACACATCCTGTCACTTATAATTTAAAACCCATTGTTATGTTATCTATAGAAAAAAAAATGAAGGCTGCAATATACTAAAAAAAAAGAGAGAGAGAGAGAGAGAGAGAGATAGAGAGAATAACATACATACATACATACATACATACATACATACATACATATATATATATATATATATATATATATATATATATATATATATATATATATATATATATATATATATATATATATACATACATATATACATATATATATATACATACATACATACATATACATATACATACATACATACATACATACATGCATACATACATACATACAAAGGAAACAATTACATCATTTCGACAATAGATGTGAATTGACTTCCTGTTTATGTGTGTGTGTGTGTGTGTGTGTGTGTGTGTGTGTGTGTTTCTTGTTTGTTTATGCGTGTGTGTGTGTTTCTCGTCTGTATGTGTGTGTGTGTTTCTTGTTTGTTTATGCGTGTGTGTGTGTGTAGTTTTTGTATGTTTGTATGTGTATTTCGTGTTTGTGTGTGTGTGTGTGTGTGTGTCTCGTTCAATCCAGTTTTCATGTCCTCTCTCTCTCTCTCTCTCTCTCTCTCTCTCTCTCTCTCTCTCTCTCTCTCTCTGCGCATCAGTTATATGGGAGGGGGAGGGGAGGGGAGGGGGGGGGGGGAGGGGAGGGGAGGGGGGAGGGAAAAAGGAGTGTTGGGGGAGGGGGGAGATGAAAGAGAGAGAGAGAGAGGGAGGGGGATGGTGCAACAGTAGGAGAGAGAGAGAGAGAGAGAGAGAGAGAGAGTTTACGTGATGACAGCTGGAGAGAGAGAGAGATAGAGAGAGAGGAAAGTGACACAGTAAGAGAGAGAGAGAGAGAGAGAGAGAGAGAGAGAGAGAGAGTAGGTAATGACAGCTGGAGAGAGTGAAGAAGACATAACTGGTTACCTATATACAAACACACACACACACCCTACACTCTCTCCCTCTCTCTCTCTCTCTCTCCCCCTCCTCTCCCTCCCCTTTCCTCTCTCTCTCTCTCCCCTCCCCTCTCTCTTTTTATCCCCTCTCTCCCCCCTCTCACTCACTCCTCTCTCTCTCTCTCTTTTTATTCTCCCTCTCCTTCCCTCTCTCCTTTTTATTCCATTTTCCCTCTTCCTTTTTATATCCTATTATCTCCCTCTTCCTTTTATCTACCTTTCTTCTTCTTCCCTTTCCTTCCTTCCTTCTATTTATCTACCTTTCTTCCTCCCATTCCTCCTCCTCTTTCCTCTCCTTCCTTCTTTCCTTCATTCCTTCTCCTCTCCCTCCTTCCTTCTTTCCTTCTATTTATTTACCTTTCTTCCTCTTCCCTAGTAAAGTATAAGGGAATAAAGTATAAGGGAATAAAGTATAAGGGAATAAAGTATAAGTTAATAAAGTATAAGGGAATATAAGGAGAGTTACAAGAGTATTATATTTACTGT
>JAWZYT010005032.1:0-65291 GCA_034508575.1 Petrolisthes manimaculis | reverse complement strand
ACTCGCTCCACTCACCATCTCGCTTCATAACACACACACACACACACACACACACACACACACACACACACATACACACACACAACAAACCACCTCTTGACTTCTACTGTTATTATCGTCATTCCAGTGGTTGTCATTTTCTTTCTTTTACGATGGAGGAGAAAGAGGAAAAAGAAGAAAAAAAGGAGGAGTAGCAGGTAAAAGATGATGAAGAGGAGGAGGAGGAAGAAGAAAAAGAAGATGAGTAAGAGGAGATGGAGAGGTAGGAAGAAGGAAGAATAAGTTCGTACGTGTGTTTGTATTAAAAAAAGTACGATTTCAACATTATTTATTTTTTTGTTAAAGGTTACATAGGTATGGAAATATCCTAAAATTCTTGTGCAACGTTCGCATCCTGACTCGAGGTTGTACGTACTTTTCCTGGATGTACGTACTTTTCCTGGATGTACGTACTTTTCCTGGATGTACGTACTTTTCCTGGATGTACGTACTTTTCCTGGACGTACGTACTTTTCCTGGATGCACGTACTTTTCCTGGATGCACGTACTTTTCCTGGACGTACGTACTTTTCCTGGACGTTCGTACTTTTCCTGGATGTACGTACTTTTCCTGGATGTACGTACTTTTCCTGGATGTACGTACTTTTCCTGGTTGTAAACACTGCATGAGAATGTTCAGAGTGTTTATGTGGAGTCTTGACGGGGTTGTTACTGTCACTGGCTCAACATTCTGGTCGCCATGAAACGAATTTATACAAGTTTCTCCCCGACAATGTGCTTTTTTCACCGTGAACAATGAAAATCTCACCCGACCATTTTATATCACACAACTCCACATTTGGACACACTATTAAAAACTCTTTATACACCACTTCACACACCGATTTCAACCCGAACACAATGCGTGTAATGTGTATGTGTGTGGGGGGGAAGGGAGGGATTGGTGAAGTATATAGCCAAACACATACACACACACACACACGGAATGAGAACTTAAGTGTAAGTAAGGCAGGGTAGGGCAGAGCAGGGCAAGGTAAGGCAGGGTAGGGCAGAGCAGGGCAAGGTAAGCCAGGGTATATACTGTAGGTACTGCTGTAAGGAGAGCAGTGACCTGAGAACACGTCCCCTGCTACTGCTCCTTCTACAGATAATAAGCATACAAGGCCTCCCAGGTACCGCCCCCTACCCTACTTTGTGGTCTCCTGCTCTTACCTCAACTACCCTACCTACTCCATCCCACACCACCCATTTCTACTTCCTCCCACGCTTACACCCACCATCCCACCCCACCCATTTCCTACTACCTCTACTACACCCACTATTCTATACTTATTTCCTTGTTTTAATATTTATTTTTATTTTCACTTGTTTTACTCAGACTTTATCGCCCACATCTACTCACCTACTCTTTTGCTTTTCCCCATCCTTCTCACTCACATATACTTACTTCATCATTCGCTTTCATTCATTCAACTACTTCCTTGCTTTAAACAACCCCACTCCATACCACACACACTCCACCATCCAATTCACCCACATCTTCCTTGCCTTTTCCACCATCCATTTCCAAATTCTACACAAATATCTTCACACCATTAACTTCACCATCACTACTTTCACACCACTAACTTCACCACTATATCACCACCACAGCCACTTTCACACCACTAACTTCACCACCACCATTTCTTCCCAAAGTGTACTCCTCAGTCACGTTTCACTCCACAGTTTTATCAATACCCACTTATTTGGTGAAACACGACACACACACACACACACACACACACACACACACACACACACACACACACACACACACACACACACACACACACACACACACACACACGCACTACAACACGCACGCGCACACACACACACGCACGCGCACACACACACACACACACACACACACACACACAGAGTACATGTAGTAAATCACATATGGCACATTAAATACTTGACACAAGACACCCCGATTTTCTTTTGATGTTAGCACCATTTTGATCTCTGGCACTGTTCAGACATTTGACACTGCACTGAGTCTATAGCACTGCTCTAATTTCTGGCACTGCACTGAACCTGGCACTGCTCTGATTTCTTGCTCTGATTTGACCTCTATAGAACAGTGGCTTTGCACTGAATCTAGCTCTGTTCTGATTCCTGTCACGCCTCTGATCTCCGGCACTGCTCTGACCTCACATACAAAGAGGATAAAGAGAGACATAAAAAGACAAGTTAATCTTGTACCCCAGTTCTCCCTACTCACTCACTCCCTCCCTCCCTCCTTCCCTCATGTACACGAGTAATAAAGGTGTACGATATGTGTCTCCAATATCAGTTTTCTTCCTCTTCCTCTTGATTAACTCCCTTACCGTACTCTTAATAATCATATGTAGTCATTTGTTTACAAAGGATCGTATAGCTCAGTAAGTTCATTCAGCTGGAGGGGGAATTACGGATTGGAATAATAGTGTAATGAATGGCTTGTTGTCCCTCGGCAGAACATGAACTAATATTACCTGACCTAAAATAAAGCACGTGTATCCACCAGAGGTCAGAATAATCGTTTGGTTTGTGGTGATGCCATATTACTGTTCTCCAGAAGAATTTTTTGTGAAGTGAATTGGAAGGTCTCTGATTCCTTCAAACTATGCCAGGTAACAGATCCCCTATTATTATTTTCTGGGATAGGTGGGAAAAATCAGTCGCCTTCCAATTTGCCAACAAGAGAATCTCACTTTAACTGCAGACGGGTTTATTCTCACCAAGTTTTCACCACCAAACCAACATGACTCCAGTTGTTGATGATGTTGTTGTTGTTGTTGTTGTTGTTGTTGTTGTTGGTGGTGGTGGTTGTTGTTGTTGTTGTTATTGTGGTGGTGGTGTTGGTGGGAGCAATAGACAGGTTCATACCCCTTGGCTATATATGTATTATACCGGTATGACTGAGGGAAATCAAACGGGTACTACATGTCAAGTAATTACAGTGAATTGAGGTGGTAAGTTGATATGAGGTTTGTTGAGGAGACCGTCTGTTTTGGGGCGAAGTGAAGGGCTACTGATTCCTCCAAACAAGGCTATAAAACACATCCCCAATTGGTATATCGAGATGAATCTGTTTACGGGCATATTTAGGAGGAACCAGTAGTCCTCCAATACAACCACAATAATAGATGAACCCCTTATTGGTTATTGCACCGGTAAATGTAATAAATTGAGATATAAGTTTAGAACTGGTTGTGTTATTTTTTCTCCCCTGGCAGCGAGTACATTAACACTTCATATAATATTATTCATCCCGATAAGGAAACGAGTAACACAATTCTCAGACAACACAAAAGTTCCGCCATCCTCCATTGTAAAGAAAGATATCGGGTAAGTTTTATTTTTACGTATATCTATCTATTTTATTTAAAGTTTTTTTCAACCGGTTATATAAGGTTGAACTTGCACGATTTTCTGGCAACGTTGCAATCAAGGGTTAAGGGATCAAATAGCAGCGCAGTATAGAATCATTAACTCTAAAGCATGATCACCCCAAGAGAATAATAATTAATTAAATCAAGTTATCGAAGCAATGACCAACACTAATTATCAAATGGAGTGTCCTAAAGTTATAATTAGAAATACATGAATAAATACATAAATTAAAAAAAAAATACATAAATGAAAAAAAAAAAAAAAATAATAAATAAATAAATAAATAAATATATAAATAAACTAAAAGGGACACGAGTGACAACAAGATAAGAGATAACTAATTAAATAAAACGAATACATTAATGAATAAAAGGGACACAGCCGAGACAAGTGACACCGAGATAAGAGGTGACAAGCACAACTGACATCAACACTGACACACTTGCCATTGCCACTCACGACACACACAACCAGACACATGACACACGGAGGCAGGGATGGCTGGGAGGGAGGGAGGGAGGAAGGGAAGGAGGGAGCTAGGGAGGGAGGGAGGGAGCTAGG
Organism: Petrolisthes manimaculis; assembly: GCA_034508575.1. Classification (NCBI taxonomy): domain Eukaryota; kingdom Metazoa; phylum Arthropoda; class Malacostraca; order Decapoda; family Porcellanidae; genus Petrolisthes; species Petrolisthes manimaculis. Next base: position 61,307 of record JAWZYT010005032.1, on the reverse strand, counting down.
GAGGGAAGAGAGGAAGGGAGAAGGAATGGATGAAGGGATGGGGAAGGGTTGGAGGAAGGGAGGAATGGAGGTAGAGAAGGAGAAAGGAGTGGAGGGAGGTAGAGAAGGAGAAAGGAATGGAGGGAGGTAGGGATAGAAGGAGGGAGGAAATGAAGAAGGAATGGAAGGGTAGAGGAAGGAACGGAGGGAAGGGAAGAGGTAAGGACGGTAGAGAGGAAGAGAAGGAAGAAATTTAGTGAGGTAGGAAAGGATGGAGAGAGGAAAGAAGGGAGGCTAAAGGTCAGGCAGGTGTTGTTGGGCATCCACTGGCGAAATGAAAAGAGTGAGAGGTCCAAAATTAATTACCATCCTGGAATTAACGAGCAAACTATAATTAATTAACGTAGCTCACCCATGGTAAAGAAAATCCAGGGAAAAGAATTGGATATTGGCTATTTTATACTGCTACTACAACTACTACATTATTACTATTACTACTACTACTACTACTACTACTACTACTACTACTACTACTACTACTACTACTACTACTACTACATTATTACTACTACTACTACTATTACTTACTTCTACTACTACTACTACTACTACTATATCTACACTTTTGTTATCATTAAATTGATATCAATTATACTTCAAAGTTGGGTAGCCCAAACATACCATAAGTTTCCTATCGGATTCAAGGTCTAGAACAGAACACACACACACACACACACACACACACAACACAGACACACACACACACAGACACGTTGCTCTTGGTATAATAAACAAAGGATATATCTTGTAAAGTACAGCAATATGGGTTCCTCTCTCTCTCTCTCTCTCTCTCTCTCTCTCTCTCTCTCTCTCTCTCTCTCTCTCTCTCTCACATACACAGCCTGTTTGCCCCACTATACAACAGGATTAACTAGTGTTACTTTGTTCTTACCCGGGGCTGCAATGGAGAGAGGAAGGGGAAGGTGTGTGTGTGTGTGTGTGTGGTGTGTGTGTGTGTGTGTGTGTGTGTGTGTGTTGTGGTGTGTGTGTGTGTGTGTGTGTGTGTGTCATGTGATGTCTCCCTATAATATATACACACTGCCGGGATGTACAGGGGGTGACCCACACGTGTACTGTCTCGTGACTATTATTATTATTATTTTTTTTTTTTTTTTCTTGCTTTATAGATCCTCATGTAAATCTGGCAAGGAGAACTTTTCTTTCAGATCAATTATATCAAAGTTTCAGCTGAACTTTTCCCAGAGTTAGTTTCCAAACATTACAAGTAATTGTTTAAAATAATATCAACATAATAGATTACGACAACAGCAACAATAATTATGGTATTTTTCTCAGAGTTTAACAGATTGAAGAAGAACAACAAGAACAACAATAACAACAACAACAACAACAACAACATGAAGAAGAAGAAGAAGAAGGAGAGAGAGAGAGAGAGAGAGAGAGAGAGAGAGAGAGAGAGAGAGAGAGAGAGAGAGAGAGAGAGAGAGAGAGAGAGAGAGAGAGAGAGAGATAATGTTATAATGAAACTTACTGACCGTGTTGACCAATTTTCTAATTTTCCCGTTTCGCTTCATTTAATCTTTTCTCCAACATAAATAATTATTATATACAGTATTTATCCTCGTACCCCGTAATGAACTTATAATCGCTAATGAGGCACACAAAATACAATACTAAAAAAAATAAATAAAATAAAATAAATCTAGACACATACGTTCAACAATATAATGAAAATAAACGTACCAATAGTATGTAATGATTTGTTTATATGTATCTATTTCTACTTATCTATTGGCTGTCGTCTTATCTATTTTAATTATACTCAGCAGGGAGGAGTCACGACGGAAACATTCTTGAAACATTCTTTGCCATTCCGTCACCCAAACCTACCCTGTGTCATCCTCCCTCACACACACACACACACACACACACACACACACACACACACACACAACATTCCACCAGACTGGGTAATTATACAGTAGTCTTTCTTGCTTCTCGTCGTCATCATCATCATCATCATCACCACCTCCACTTTTTATTTCTATTCCCCCCCCCCCCTCTCTCTCTCTCTCTCTCTCTCTCTCTCTCTCTCTCTCTCTCTCTCTCTCTCTCTCTCTCTCTCTCTCTCTCTCTCTCTCTCTCTCTCTCTCTCTCTCTCTCTCTCTCTCTCTCTCTCTCTCTCTCTCTCTCTCTCTCTCTCTCTCTCTCATACACACATACTACAAGCCCAAAGAATACAAAGCACTCACTCCTCTCCCTTGCCCCTCATCATCACCAAATAAGTTCACGTGTAACAATAATTATGAACACAAACATATGTCAGATAATGAAGCTACACGACAAGAGAGAGACATAACCAAGATAAGTGACTTTCTGAACCAAGTTAGCTAATTGGTTACGAGTGACCGACCGTCTGTGAACCAATCATCCGAACTAGGGACAAGGAGAATTCGACACCAGGATTTTTTTTTCTCGACCCTATATATAAGGAAATTAAGTCATACGGTGTTCGTCATAGAAGTGTCCAAAGTTTTATTAATTTATCCGTATACAGTATATAAATATTTTACTAGTCGTCGTGTATGGGGAAGATTGACAGAGCTTGGTGGAAAATGCGGATGTGGAAAAGGAAAGAAAAACTATGAAAACCTCCCATGCACCTGCTCTCTAAAATAAACAAACAAATAAATAAATAAATGAGTAAGTATAATGCAAACACACAAATAAATATATCAACAAACAATCTCTAGAAGCAAGTGAACATGTGGGTTAGATCAACATTCACTTGTGTATAATTTCCTGCATCACACGAAAAATGAGATGTTGTTGTTTACCCTGGGAGTTTATATATTTCTGCTCTACATCCACTCCTGCAGCCTGTGTGTGTGTGTGTGTGTGTGTGTGTGTTCAGCTGTGTACACAAACAATTCTGCAAGTTGGTCAAGAACAACGGACCAAGCTTCCATTATCAACAACAACAAAAACAACAGCAGCAATAATTACTACCAACACCACTACTACTACCATTACTACTACTACTACTACTACTACTACTACTGCCACTACAACTATTACTACAACTACCTTTTCTACAACTATTGCTATTATTATTATTATTAATATTATTTGTACAGTTACGAGCACAAATAAGTATAGAGAGCTTTGGTTGATGAATCTTTGAACATTACAATTCGCCAACGAAGTAATTCCATTGCAGATCTTATTGTGCATTTATTTACTAGTAGTCTCTAGATATTCGAAGAACACCTGAATACTTATTAGTGTGTTTGTCTGTACACCCGCAGAGAAAAGTTACTGTACATACATCACCCGGACACTGTATTATTTAGGGTATACAATAAAGTTTTTACCGGGGATTTAAATGGTGGACTATAATGATTCATTTACATTGTGCTACCAAACAGATCCTCTCTCTCTTTTCTTACAATGAGATACATATACATTCCAGCTTATAGTCTTGTTTCCTGGCATAGTTTGGAGGAATATGTAGCCCTCTTTAATAATAATATATCAAAGATCCTTTAATCGTAAACTGAAGCACTACGGTATGTCTTGTTTTGAGTAATCAGTCGCTCATTACTTTTTTTTTTTTTTTTTTTTTTTTACCACCAGTTACAACCTCCTTACATGAACAGGAAACTTCTTCACCGTGACTAGAGTTTACGATATGCCTCTGTAAACACACCGAGACCAATATAAACACTGTAATGCCTCGGGTTTGATTTCCACTAAACATACAAACGCTCGGGTACACACGTACTCACTCACGCACACACACACACAGGCTCGCTCTCTCTCTCTCTCTCTCTCTCTCTCTCTCTCTCTCTCTCTCTCTCTCTCTCTCTCTCTCTCTCTCTCTCTCTCTCTCACACACACACACACACACACACATAAAAACGTTTTTGTTGACCTACAAACTCTGAACAGTTTTTAATGAATAGGCTGATATACTTCCGTCACATTTTTTGGGAAATGGAGCCTAGCAATCCCTACAAACTATGTCATACAACAGGCTCCTTCAGAATAGATGTTGATTTGTGGAATATTTTGGAGGAATCAGTAGCAACCAATTTTCCTACTAAACCACATGACCCATAATATACTTTAAAATTATTTACGTTATAAAACACTATAAAAACAAAAACTATAGAAAAATACGAATAAAAAAGATAGGAAAAAAAGGAAAACAATATGAGAAGGAACGATTAAAAAAAGGGACACTGAACTCTGCAACTGATGAAAGTTCAACAAGAGAGATTAAGAAGGCATTAAATCCGGGTGTAGTTAGATGAAGGAAGGAGTCAAGGGGGAAGAAAAAAATGAGTCATATTAATCTTGTCAGGTGGATACAAAGGCCAGGCGGACAGTCACTGATCACCCCTTGCTTCCATTTTCTTTGTGGTATTAGTGATGCAGGGAGGGGGTGATGGAGGGGTGAAGGGGTGATGTAGGGGGTGAGGGGTGGTGGGAGGAGGGGGGTGGGTGGAGAGAGTGAGGGGGGGGGGTGGAGTGAGGGGGGGGGGGGTGGAGTGAGGGATTGGTGGAGTGAGGGATGGTGGAGTGAGGGGGTGGTTGGGTGGTTGGGTTGTTAAGTGGGTGATCAGAGATGGTGTGGGCTTCATGTTTCCTCCAAACTATATAAGTCAGGCAACAGGCTACTTTTTCAGTTTGTGGGTAAAGGAAAACCATTTTGTACTTTGATTTGGAGGGACCATCAGCGAGGTATGTGTGTGTGTGTGTGTGTGTGTGTGTGTATGTTTGTGTATGTGTGTGTGTGTGTGTGTGTTAGCCAGACCATGCAGAGTATACCTTACCCCACACGTCCAACACTGACTGATACACACACACATACACATACACACCCGCTAAGTCAATACGACCCACCACAATCATTCCACCTTTTCACAACTTTAGCGCCATTAACCTATACACCAACCCAACTTCCACTAACAACAGGAGTGGCTTATCAATTAACACACCAACTCAACTTCTACTGACAACAAGTGTGGCTTATTAACTAACACACGAACCCGGCTTTCAGTGACAATATCATCTAAGAGCAAAGTATTAATCAGTCTCCTTCCAAGCCATATTATTACACTTCTGTCTGGTGGTGACAACGAATGAAAAGAATCCAACTACCTCGAAATTTGATACTATATGACACATCGAACGAAACAAGGTGAATACTGTATCAAAACAAAGGAAGCCATAGTATTCCTTCAGACCTGGATATATATTAATCATTTTGTTGGGCGTAAGGAGAACTTTACATAAATTTTGAAATGTTTGTCATAATATATTTCCTTTTATTTGTTGGTGTATCCATCATAAACACTGTAGTAATAATAATGGTGGTAAACTCTAAGGAACAACACTTTGGTCCCATCTGTTGTTCTCGTGTTCAGTTCTCAAGGCTTGGTATCTTTCTAAACGGCAAAGTATATGAAAGTATTGTGATTTTGCCTCATAACCTGAAGGAACGGATGAACGGACAGATCTGGTTGGAGCCCTGTACGAGTGAGTAGCCGAGAGAACAAGCAGATAGCAGGTTCTAAAGCCGGTACTGTCCAGCCAAGCCAACCAGTCATCCAGCCAGCCAGCCATGAGCCAGGCCACGCCCAGACAAAGGCAAGCATTCAGTGGTGGTGGTGGGTAGGGGTGCAGTGGAGGTGGGTACCGGTGCAGTGGTGGAGGTGGGTACCGGTGCAGTGGTGGAGGTGGGTACGGGTGCAGTGGTGGAGGTGGGTACCGGTGCAGTGGTGGAGGTGGGTAGGGGTGCAGGGGTACTTGAGAAGGAGAGCACAGGATTCTCGTACAACTCTTTGCTCCCTAACGTATTTAATTCGATACAAGAACACATATTCTTTTCATGTATAACCATGCATGACACTTTTACGTACACTCAACATTCGCCACGACGACACAGGTAATCATTTAGGCTATGTATACTTTAAGATGTGATGAAAAACCACACATAATTTACACCTTTAAGTTCACATCCAGACTTAGTTATTATATTGATTTTCTAGAAGTTAATTATCGTGTTCATAGCTGTGACAATCTCAGGTGGAAATTGTGTAGCCTAATTCCTTCTGTAAATTTGAAATAATTATAAATTGAAAACCAAGATTATTAATAAGTATAAGTACAAGCTCTGTCCTACTCCGTTTAGAAAGACAGAGACGTAATGGTGGTTTCATGAAAAGAGAACTGTGTTATTACGATCACAATCATCTCGTTGTACCACAGCCTTCCCATGTTTGTAGTTCAAGCGTGGAAGAAAATATTATTAGAAACACAAACACCACCTTGCACTACTGGCTATCCATGTTGGTAGTTCAAGCGTGGAAGAAAATATTTATAGAAACACAAACACTTCCTTACAATACTGATTCTCCATGTTGGTAGTTCAAGAGTGGAAGAAAATGTTAATAGAAAATATTATTATTAGTAGTAGTATTAGCCTAATTTAAACGTGGAAGAAAATAACATTATGATCACAAACACCTCCTTACACTCCTTATTGCCCATCCCTGCTTACAAATCTATAGAGTGGAAGAAGAGGTTAGCCTCCCTAGCACACTACACACGCGAAGGGATAATAAATGCAGCGAGTTGTATTACCTGAGGGACAGAGGACACAGAGGTCATACAACACCCTGTTCCATAAATCAAAGGGGTTCCTCCTCCTCCTCCTCCTCTCTATCCTCCTCCTTCTCCCTATCCTCCTCACCCCTCTCCTCCTCCTCCTCCTCCTTCTCCCTATCCTCCTCACCCCTGTCCTCCTCCTCCTCCTCCTCCAGTGTTGTTATCCTGACCAGTGACCCTTAAAAATAAATGAAGAAGCAAACGCCGAGGATAGAGCATGGATTCGAACACACACATAACGCACGCACATATACACACGCATTCACGTAACTGCACACACACATATAACTACACATGCACACACACACACACATATACACACACGATAATTACTTTGTAATATGTTTCCAAACAACCCAACTAGCGTGGTATGGGTTGGTACGGATCATTTGAGTGAACTGAAGGGCTACTGATTCCTTCAGATTCTGCCAAAAAACAGACTATCTCAGTGTAGGAGTAATGGAATCTCTGTTTTGTTGTAGCGTTTGGAGACCTGCCTAGACTCCATAACGTACACAAAAAAACGACCCACTTATTTAAAGACCCCGTGTTGTAGTGTTAAAAACTGAAAGTTCTCTTATTATTTCTCTAAAAATGGCCACGAAACACCATCCACAGTGAGGGAATCGGTTTCGTGGTATAAGGAAGAATCAGAAGTCTCATTTTTCCTTTACACGATCACTGGCCACAACACTATAATGGTATATTGTCTCTGCGACCTCCACGTGCCCTGAACCAGTAGGACAAGAGAGGGATGAGGGGGACATGACTGAGGGTGCGGTGGGTGACCTTGCAAAGCACGCACACACGCACACACACACACACACACATACTAATTCGAGTACCTATACACACGTTTGCATAGATACACACACACACATTATATACACACGTTTTCTACTATACATGATTTCTAATATCCAATGAGTGTATGTGTGTGTGTGTGTGTCTAAGTATACTAGTGTAATGTGTGCGTGTGGCGCATAAATATATTTTGGACTGAGAGTTGATATATCGGAGTGTGTGTGTGTGAGTATGTGTGTGTGTGTGTGTGTATAGTTAAGCATGTATATATGTATGTGCGTGTATGCGTACGGAGACAGGTGTGAAATTTTCCGAGTGGCTCATTCATCTCCCAGTGATAACATCTTGTAGTAAAGTGGGAGTAGGCAGGCAGGTAGTGGGGGGCGGAGGGTGCGTGTGTCCCCTCCTCCCTTCTTTAATTCCCAGCCATGTTATTACCCCGTCCGTCTCTTGTAGGGTGCTTAGTTATTTTCACGCACCCTTTGTTTATTATTATATTACTCTGTCCAACGTGTTAGCACTTTCCCTAACTAAATCTTATGGGGTCTATTTATTTTCTAGCCCCATTTGTTTTTTTCTTTACCCTAACTGTCTCTTATGGTGCTTAATTATTTGTTATCTCCATCTGTTTATCATTACTCTGTCCAACGTGTTTACACTTTCCCTAACTGTCTCTTATGGGGTTGTAATTATTTTCTATCTGTTTTTTTTTACCCTAACTGTCTCTTATGGTGCTTAATTATTTTTTATCTCCATTTGTTTATCAATACTTTGTCCAACGTGTTTACACTTCCCCTAACTGTCTCTTATGGGGTCTAGTTATTCTTTATCCCCCTCTGTTATTTCCTCTCATAACTCTCTTTTGGGTTCGTAGTTATTCTCCCTCTGTTTGTTATTAATTACTCTGTCCTTCTCTCTCTCTTTCCCTCTCTCTTTTTTTTTTTTTAATTGATTCTCCACCTCTGTTCTTCTCCTTCCTCCTCGCCTCGCCTGACAATCGTTTTATCATACCCTCACACTGTACCCGCTAAGTGATCAACACAGTAGCCTCTCACCTCACATCAGAACACGAACATTTATTACTTTATCTCCGCCAAGGGGGTGCCTTTGGTTCAGTATATTTATTTATCCATTTATATGTTTCAGGGATAGCCTATTTTACATTGAGGAATATTTTAAAGTACAGTTGCGAACAAAAGATCGCCGATTCTCCATGCCAACATTACGTTCCTTACTCCATAGTATACTGATGATTCTCCATTCATTAATCACACTAAAGAAAAAGATGCAAGGAAAGAATATCCTGTCGAATGAAGGGTTGGAAGATTTGTTGGTTACACACACGTAAACCATACATACATAACGGAGTACCGCTACATGAAAATAATAAAGTGTCGGCCAACATATTCTCGTGACTGTACAGAGTTCATTTAGGCGTTGGTGAGAATTCCATACAGCTACAGCTACAGCTCTCTCTCTCTCTCTCTGTATATGTGTGTGTGTGTGTGTGTGTGTGTGTGTGTGTGTGTGTGTGTGTGTGTGTGTGTGTGTGTGTGTGTGTGTGTGTGTGTGTGTGTGTGTGTGTGTGTGTGTGTGTGTGTGTGTGTGTGTGTGTGTGTTATTGCTCAACCATTGCATATAATTCCTCATGACCCTGGGCCTTTATGAACTCATCGAAAACCGTAATTGAAAAACGCCATTTGAGGGAGGAACCTTTATTGACGGAGAGGTGGATGTTGTTTCTTCAAGGATGGAACAACGGGACCAACTAGAAACAACGCTATTCATTTTTTCTCTTTTTCATTTTTTTTCATTTTTTTTTTTTTTTTCATTTATACACCACTCACACCAGACCCGAATGTTCCGTACAGTCAGACGCTATAATACTTGTTCCCGCTCTCATCTGAAGTCAAATAAATATTAGGTGTCCATTAAGCTGAAAACTTTGGAAGGCCGAGTGCATGGAGTTGAAAGTCGTCACCGATGATTAAAGTCACAACGAGAATATTTTCCTTTTAGTCATTAGGCCATGTTTCTTTATTGGAAGAAAATATAATACGATTATTATTATTTATTTAAGTGATTAGTTTGATGATGATATCTGGTATGGTCCGGGAGGAGTTAGGTTCGAACATTTTCCAAAATCTGGGACCCAAACACTGAAGTTGACCACCGAACCAAAAATCTTTCCAAAATCAGGGCCAAGAAAAATATTTGAATATTGAAAAGATTCGTTTCACTCGCGAAAGCGGCCGAATAGATTAAGCAGTTTTGGAGAATTAAAGGCTTCACAATAAACTAACACCTGACCTCTGAAGCACATTATAATTATACGATATGTAAAAAGAACATTGGATGAAAACAAAACAATAAAACAATACGAGATGGTAAAACGAGAAATGATAAAGGATTCACTATAAACTAATACACTGACCTCTGAAACACATTATAATTATACGATATGTAAAAAGAACATTGGGCGAAAACAAAACAAAAGCGAGATGGTAAAACAAGAAATGATAAACCTTACGTGTGAAGTGTGTATGTGGTGGTGATATTCAAGACACAACTATGTGATAATACTCGGTGGTTACTGAGGCGTGTCATAGTTGTGGTGGTGATGGTGGTGGTTAGCAAAGTGTGTGTGTGTGTGTGTGTGTGTGTGTGTGTGTTAGTTGTGGTGGTTACTGATATGTGTGTGTGTGTTTTGTTGGTGAAGGTGGTTACTGACGTGTGTGTGTGTGTGTGTTAGTTGTGGTGGTTACTGATATTGTGTGTGTGTGTGTGTGTGTGTGTGTGTGTGTGTTTTGTTGGTGAAGGTGGTTACTGACGCGTGTGTGTGTTTTTGATAGTTGTGGTGGTGATGGTGGACACTAAGCCATATGGTGACTATTAACACTGGAATGTGTGTGTGTGTGTGTGTGTGTGTGTGTGTGTGTGTGTGTGTGTGTGTGTGTGTGTGTGTGTGTGTGTGTGGTCGGGAAGGAATGAAAGCAGAGCCACCTCTTCCTGGGAAATAGGTCTTTATCTTTTATTTTCGGCATACCAGTGTAATAAATGACCTAAATAACCTATACAGCCATCGGCGATTATCATGACACGACTCTCAGGGTCGCGTGGGTGATCAGTCTTCAGGTTTGACTTTAATAAACACACACACACACACACACACACACACACACACACACACACACACACACACACACACACACTCATAGTCAAGTAGGAGGCTACGAACTCTCGCTGCAGACTGTGGAGAGCGACCACAGCCGTGACCAACCAACACGTAGCGTTACCGTAAGATCGTGACAGATCGGGTCGCCTGGGTATCATTCACACCAACACTACCACACCACTAAACCTGGAGCCTCAGTGTGTGTGTGTTATGACGGATAGATGTCAAGGCTCAGACGAAATCGTTTTAACTGTATTGTGGTTTATGGCCTCAGTTGGCTAGTATTAATTAAATTAGACTTGCAATACTGAGCTGATATGGATAAAACAAATACTCATTAATATACATTTTATTCAATCGTGTATCAGATATTCTTCCCAAACCTCCGAGTGCCATCATATATTTTCGTGATTTCAGACAGACAGAATAATTCCATAAAATCGAAATCCCTCGGGTGAATAAAGAGGAAGTGAACTATCCATGAAATGCCCTAAACCCCCGACCTTTTGTACGACAAGTGGCACGAACCAGTTCTACTTCCCCATAGCCACGTCACGACCCATGACAGTTTTTTACACTCGTCAACAAATGTTCATGAGGGGAAGGACCAAACCACCTGACCTTCCCATATAGGCCTATGTTGGATGTTACCGTCGCTCTGTTTTTCACTAATTAAGATGTTGAAAACCAAATGAAGACGCAAAATTGAAAAACAGACTGTATAAGTAAGATTATTCATTGTGGCTAATTAAGGGGATATATCATTTATGTGATATTATTGACAAACGGGAGAGTATTACCCCTATCAAACTGTGGCACAAAACCGTAAACAGCACATATATAGGCTATACCCAGGGAGTCTGTTTCATGGGATACTTTGCAATTATCAGCAATTTCCATTTCGCTGACAAGATCACGGGCCCCTTCAGCGGAATCAACCAGAATATGTAAAGAGACAGCTGTACAGTTGGACACATGAATTCGTGGTACAGTCCAGGTGGATGGTAGGTACTCGTCCTTGTCCAGTAACCAGTGAATATTGCCCGGTACAGTACTTGCTGACCACTACCATCCCAAATAATGGATTCGGTCCGTGGAATAATTCTTCTGGGCGCTATGGAACTTGATACCGAGAGGAGCTGAGTTACTGCCACCTGGGAGGATGTACCACGAATTCATAGTGTCCAACTCCTGTATGCACAATGGACCCCAACACATACAAACACCTCCTGTGTGAGTCAGACGCTTGGCTCTCGGGTGTAAATTACCAAGAGCATGTGTTAACGCTGGAATCTGGACACACGAGACGACTGGATGAAATTAGACTCCACCTCGTGTTGTGCTGTGAGTGAGGTGTGGTTTTGCTTTTGTGGCGTAGTGTTCTGTTGTGCGATAAGAATGATGTGGTTTGGTGTGGTGTTGTATGGTGTGATGAGGTGTGGTGTGGCGTTGGTGATGTGTATTGTGTTGTACGATAAGATGTGGTGTGGTGTGGCGTGGTGATGTGTTGTGTGATAAGATGTGGTGTGGTAGAGTGTTGTTTGATAAGGTGTAGTGTGATGTGTTATGGTATATTGTAATGTGGTAAGGTGTGATGTGGTGTAGTAAAATGTAGTTTGATTTGATTTGGTGTGGTTAAACTTCATAAAGTATGTTGTATTATGTAATGTGGCATGATATATCGTTGTATTGTGTTATGTAGTGTTGTGTGTTGTGATATGTTAGTGTATGGTGTTGTGTAAATGCACTGTAATGTCATGATGCGTGGTGTATTGAGAACCTCATTTTGGTATATAGAATGGAGCGCCTCGATCCTTCAAAAGTATCCTAGGAAACAGCAGGAACAGAAGAACAAAACTAAATGTGTCCTGATTGTTGCTTGGAATACTTTGGAAGGATCAGTTGCTCCAGATTGACCAACACTGTGCCTCGCCCCTTAAGAATGACGAACATTATTCTTTTTTCGAACAAACGTCTAGTACTGCACACCACACAACTTTTACTACGCTCGTCTCAAGAGAAATTTATGAACCCGTTGTGGGTTGAAAATATGGGTGGGTGTTGACGATCTCGCTTCTCGCTCTTGTGCAACCTGCAGAGATCTGGCTGGCGGTTTATGTCAGCATTGAGCTACGGTTTGCAACATGCACTCTAAGTTATACATTCACATTTTGGCACTATTATTATTATTATTATTATTATATTATTATTATTATTATTATTATTATTATCATCAAAATAAACTACATCGTTCCTTTAGGTGTGGGTGGGAGTTCAACTACAGATATTTACTTCACGATATTTAAAGGCAAAATTTGAACTTACACTCCCATTAGGCTTTTATACAGAGGTGCCTATATACAGCATTTGGAGAACCAGAGATGAGAGGATATTCAGACCGCAGTGACCTGGAAGAAGTGGATTTGGGGAGGGGGTGAGGGGGTGGGGGGGAGGGGGGAATTTCATGGGCGAGATGGACAGTTAGAGTGGCAACCCAAGGAGGGGGAAGGATGGTAGGAAGGGAGGATTGAAGGATTGAGGGAAAGGAGGGGGATAGAAGGAAGGAAGGAAAGGAGGGGAAAGATTGAAGGAAAGGACGAGGAGGATTGAAGGTAAGGAGGAGAAAGGATTGTAGGAAGGAAGGAAGGGGGAAGAATTGAAGGAAAGGAGAAGGAGGAAGGATAGAAGGAAGGAAGGGATAGAGAAGGATTGAAGGAAAGGAGGAGTAAGGATGGAAGGAAGGTAGGGAAGAGAAACCAGGTCAGACCGAGATAAACCCACTATTTTCTGTACAATTCCTATGGCCTTATATAGCCTGTGTACAAAATGGACTGTAAACTCTAAAAATATTGCGAAAGAGATTACTGCTGTCACAAATACGGGTAGCTGAAGGAATAAAAGAGTTTGTGTAAAGTTAGGTGTATATAAAAGAGGAGACAATAATGCTCTCTCTCTCTCTATCTCTCTCTCTCTCTCTCTCTCTCTCTCTCTCTCTCTCTCTCAAAAGAAGAAGGAAGTCAGGGCACGAACGAAATAAAAATGAAAAGTTGGATGAAAATTTATGATGAAGTTGATGATGTACAGAAGAGATAATGATGATGATGATGATGATAATGACGTGGAAGTAGAAAATATGGGAGGCATAGTAGATGGAGGATAAGAGAAAGAGAAGGATAGGAGTAGGAGAAAAGAGGGGAAAATCAGAAGAGAAAATGATATGAGAGGAGATGTTGATGGTGGAGGAGGAGGAGGAGTCAAGGAATAGGAGGTGGAGAGGTGGTGATGGTGGAGGAGAAGGAGTTGAAGGAGAAGAAGAGGTACTGGTGGTAATGGTGGAGGAGGAGTTTCTGGTAGTGATGGAGGAGGAGGAGGAGGAGGAGGAGGAGGAGGAGGAGGAGGAGGAGGAGAGGAAGTGGTGATGCTGGAGTGGGATGAACAAGAGATAGTTTTCCTTTATTCACATCCAGCCACTCATCATTTCATCAGCTTGGGTTGCCGCTCCTGTCATTTACCCTCAATAACAGGTGTCTCCTCTGTCGGGTCCCCATGCAGCCTCTCTTGTTCCACCCTAGACATACAGACACACACACACAGACAGACTTAGAGACAGACATTAATTGAGACATACAGACAGACACACAGAAACAAACTTAGAGACAGACATATTTACGTACAGACAGACAGACACACAGACAGAAAGGTAAGCAACGTATGTGCAGTCAGGCTTAAAAGTTCGGTTATCCCTTTTTCGTCTGGCGTGGAGAACTTTTGAAAGTAGAACTGCAGTGTTACAGACAGACAGACAGACAGACAGACAGAGAGACAGACAGACAGACAAAGGGGGATCAGAGTAAAGGATATCAGTTCCAGTTTACTCTCCTGTCTGATAATGAACTGACATATGGTGGCGAATAAACAGACTGGCAAAATATACAGACAGACAGATAGACAGGCAATGAAGGTATGGGTGTGTGTGTATCATAATATACAGACAGACAGACAGACAGACAGACAGACAGACAGACAGACAATGAAGGTGTGTGTGTGTGTGTGTGGAGTCAAGGTTTATCTATAGTTCACTTTGTTTTCTGATGGTAAAGTGAGATTCGTAGTGAAGTTTTAGGGAAAGGTACAGGAAGAAGAGTTGGAAGAGGTGAGAGGAAGTTGAGTTACATTAGGTTAGGGAGAGAAATTAGAGAAAGTAAAGGAGGAGTAGGAAAAGAAAGGGAAGAAGTAAAGTAACAGAGAGAAGGGGATGAGGTGGATGAGGATGAAGAAAGGAGGAGTTAAAGAGAGGGAAGAGTTAAAGAGAGGGAAGAAGTAAAGAAGTAGCAGAGAGAAGGGGATGAGGTGGATGGGGATGAAAAAAGGAGGAGTTAAAGAGAGGGAAGAAGTAAAATAGAAGAGAAAAAGGATATAGAGGGGGGGTGGAGGATGAAAAAAGCATAAAAGGGAGGAGGAGGGAAGGGGGAGTAAAGGAAGCACTTGAGAATACAATGTAATACAAAGCATCTGCAAAAAGCAACAGACCCAAATAGAGGAGAAAGAGGCAGAGGAGAAAGAGGCAGAGGAAGGAGACACGGAAAGTATATAAGGAAGGAGGGAGAGAAGAAGGCAGTGGAGATGGAGGAAGAGGATTAATAGGAGGGAATGGAGGAGGGAAACAGAAGTAAGGAGAGAGTAAGAAGAAGGAAACTAGAGAGGAAGGAGGAAGAAGGAAAATAGAGAGGAAGGAGGAAGAAGGAAAATAGAGAGGAAGGAGAAAGAAGTAAGGATGGAGGAAGAAGGCAAGAATGGTGGGATGCTGGAGAGGGGAGGTGGAGGATGAGGATAGAACATGTGGGGGGACGGGAGGGATGGAGGAAGGAGACAGAGAAGCATGGAGGTAGGAAGAAGGAGAAGGCAGAAGTGGTGGGATGCTGGAGGGAGGAGGTGGAGGAAGAGGATGGGAGGGTAGTGGACGAGGAGGAGGAGGAGGAGGCGGTGGAGTCGTGATTTGCCTGGCCCAGAGCCCCAGGCCATCAACCTCCAACCTTCCTTCTCTCCCTACCTGCCTCCTTCTCCCTAGCCTCTCTCTCTCTGCATGTGTGTGTGTGTGTGTGTGTGTGTGTGTGTGTGTGTGTGTGTGTGTGTGTGTTCTCTTTCTCACTATATACTCTCTCAGCAATAAACAGCACTTTTCTGTACCCTCCATTTATTTCCATGGCCTTCTCTCCTCCTTCTCTTCTCCACCCTTAATCCAATTCTCTCTTCTCAGAAAGGAGGACCTTAGGAAATGCACCAGACGCAATACTTTTTACACACACACACACACACACACACACACACACACACACAGATGAACAGAGCACAACACCTCGCCATTCTCTGCGTTCTCTCATTAGTCCAAGGCAACTCTTTCTTAGTTTATCCATCCATCATCGCCTTCTGCTGTTCCCTCTTGTCCATTGTCTGATCTCTAGGCGCCTTTCACCTGCGTTATCGACTCTCTTGATTCCCTGACGGCGACGAGAGGATGGAGACTTTCAACACACATACCCTGTCAATACGGATCCCTTTCCAATTGATCTACTTATTACCTCCTTCGGGATATTTGGACCCATTGTCTATAGAAAGGCGGTCATGTGTGGTGGGCGAATTCTAGGCCTATTGACTGATTCTTTCATATGATGCCAAGAAACAGATTAGTGCCTCATGCAGTAAACGAGAGGGGGAACTGATCAGTAGCGAAATTTGGACGAGTCAAAAGCCCCACATTTCGTCCACAATAGATGACCCCCTTAAATTTCTTTGGTGTTGTCTGAGTCATTTATGTGTTGCCATGTTTACTTCGTTTACTTCTGGAGTCTAGTGTAAATAAATGTTATATATAAATTTATTATCCAAGACTAGAGGTACAGTTACGTCCATTAGTGCTGTAACACCTTCAAATGAAAAGGCATCGTAAAAATGTATGCGAAACTATAACAGTTGGTCAGTGTATTATTGGTTCACAAAATTATCCCAATTAACCACTTCCTTCACCTGATGTAGTACTTTGGATCATGACTCTACAATCTGGGTCAACTGGTCATTCTTATCCAATTTTACGAAACCCGAATGAAACGACACAGGAAAACATAACGGCGGCTTAAAAGGTTCGGAGTGTGTGTCTAGGATGTAGTATCACAATCATAAGTAACAATATCACGCAACTGTCCTAAGTTTGGAAATGATCAAATCGAATATTTTCAATTCAGGACAGTGAATTGAGATTTTAGGCTTATTAATATTTTTTTTTTATATAAGTAATAATCCTGACCTCATCAACACAAATTCTACAGTGGATTTCCCAGAGTGAGAAGCAAAGTGGAGATCTCTTTGCCATTTCAGAGGGTTGTTGGTTCCTCCAGATCAGCCAGTCAGTCTTTGAGCCCACACATCTTCCATCCTTTTGTCTCTTCCATCCGGGGTTAGTCCTGGAGAAAGTCCTCGAAGAATGGGAATGAAATCAGTGGGTCGGGTTACAGTCAAACTTCGCCACACTGATGGTTTGTTCAAGTCATAATTAGTCGAGAGTTTGGCTCCGTGGGAACTATACACAAAAAGTTAAATACAGTAGCGTTTTACATTATCCTCGAAAGTTTGTGATGAGTAACCATTTTTTTTCTTACAAGGTAATGTATATAGTTAAAATGTCGACTCAAATAACTAACCAAAGATTCAATGTTATGCATGTGAATTGTTTTTACAGAAAACATCGCGTTGTTCTCACAGTTTCCGACACTCAAACAGTCTACCAAGACTCAACCAGTTCAGGTCAGGCGAACTTTTTGTTGTGGAGTAAAAACATACGCAATTTTAACCAAGGAAGAAAGGATGGAACTTCTGGCAATGCCTGTACTGTATTCTCATCAACAAAGGCCGAAAACAAATATCCCAGTTGCTGTGAGTACCACCTCGGGCACCAGACACTCTCAGTCATCAAGTCTTAAAATGATCCAGCATCCATCAACACACACAACCTACCCACCCTCAGGATAGCCTTGTGGAGGTGGCGGGGGAGGGACCCTGATGAGGGGGAGGGATTTATAGTACTCTTACCATTAGCTACTACTTAAAAGAGATAAACACACGGCTTTGAGGGAATAATATCTTGTCAAAATAATGGAAAACTACATATTCCTGAAACCAATGTTATATTAACAGAGTCCGTAATCATATAGCCTACAGAAATAGTATATATCCTGGTATTGCATGGAGGAATCAGTAGCCCTCAAATATGCAGACAAGAACAAATTGCCTGCTCTGCCTTGCCAAACAGACTTCACATGATATCAAAATAATGCTGGTAAAGATGATGTTGTAATTATTTACTGACAACCAACCATATTATCGAAAGAGATATTACAAATATAATCAGTACACATACATTACTCATTTGGCAGACGAAGCAGAACGTGAGAAATACTAAACAAATGAACACACAACTAAAAACTGGACGACTATACAGAAGCTGCGAGTATTCGACTGACTTTTATAATATTGTCAGGGTCGTCGCCTCTCAGGATTACACGGTACTCACACACAGAGAGATCCCTCGGTGAGTTTGCTTCAGGGTAACCCCGAGGGACGACCCCAATCTCACTGTTTTCTTCCTGGGATATTAGGTGTGTTTTTTATCCAGGACGAGCTGCTGACCTGACCTGAGAACCTGTTAGACTGGGAACATGTAATGGGTGCATCGCTTCCAGGAAGGGAGAAGACAGAATAAAGAGATGTTGAGAACAATGGCTTTATATCTTACAAAAACAACAATACTTAAACGTCATTAACTCGCGTGTTTTGTTTCTTTTTCATGCAAAGAGAATAATGGAATTGTCACCTATGAAGGATGATATCACAGATGTATCCCTATATATGAAAATTGTTTACAGCTGCTTTTGATGAATACTAATATCCCCAGGGTTAACATACACACACACACACACACACACTCCACTCTTTCCAGCCTCCTCCTACCTTAGTGTTCCTATTGTATTCTGTCCTGTTTTGTCCTGTCCTTCATTGCCTTGTCTTTACCTGCTCTAACCGAACATGACTGCTCTGACCTGCTCTGCCCTACGTGCCTTAAACATTGCTGCATACCCTGCCAGATCCAATGTGCCCTACGTGACCCTACCCTGCCCCACCCCAACGACACGGTGACATATATGTGACAGTCGGCTTTCTTTTGTCATAGCTGGGGTCAGGATCTGTGTCGAGGCTGCACCGTACCAAACAAAGCATAATCACGCATGCTTTAGTGTTGCTACATAGCGAGTTGGGGGATGGGGTGGGGATGGGGTGGGGGTGGGGGTGGGGGTTGTCATATGAGCGTTTGTTTACTCCTGATGTAAGATCCCAGACCACAATATCGGATCTATTATTCTCCGTTAAGGGGATATTATCATTTTAGAACATTTCAGACTACAGATTCTTACAACCTGTGCTTGAAAACAGAGCAAATTGGAAAGAGAACAAATCGTCAAAATATATGTAGTTTGTTCCTCGAGACAGTGAAAAAATTATTTATCCCCTACTGACCTGGCTGAAACGAGATTAATCTTCATTTTCAGCTATTTGTTTTGTACTAGACTTATAACTATTCTTCTCTCTCTCTCTCTCTCTCTCACACACACACACACACTCATACCGTGTCATGTGGTGAAATTTTTCTCGCCACGATCCTTGACCACGGCATCACTCCAACCTTTTCGGAAAAGAATTCAAGTCTCGATCATTATTTATGAGAACTCCAAATGCCACAGACGAGGAATATGAACACCATAACGTTAATTGTGACGCTCGCTGAATCTAGCAAGTATAATTATATACCTAAAAATATATTCACAAGAGTTCTTCACTGGTCAAGATATTATTTTTACATACATACAGAAAGGTGGGAGATAAAAATATACACAAAAAACATACATACATACAACACATACATGCATACAAAGATAGTTACATACATACATACATGCATACAGATATACATACATACAGATATACATACTTATATACAGTTATACATACATGCATACAGAGATACATAATGGCAGGTGGAAAGGAATGAAAATATGCACACATTGAGTTGCATGTATTATGAACGTTTCAACATTTAGGTCAAGACAATGTCGACACGATGGTAATGCAATACTATCAACCAACCAATGAAAAGTGTATCCTCAAAACGTGATGGTGGACAGTCACATCTATCTATTCATTCATCTATTCATATCTATCTTGACATTCATCTATTCATAAATTATCATGGATTTCTGTGACTTTGTTTGTATGTATTTCTTTGTCCATCTGTATATCTGGAACTTTTTGTTTGTATGGATTTCTTTTTCCATCTGTATTTCTATAATTTTGTCCATCTGAATTTCTGTAACTTTGTTTGTATGGATTTCTTTGTCTATCAGTATTTCTGTGTAATTATTGTATATGCATGTCAATCTGTCTGTATTTATGTGTATTTTAGTGTCTATATGTATTTCTGTGTATTTATGTCTGTCTATTCATATTTCTTTTCCTCTATGTATATGCCTATATGTTTGTCAGTCTATTTCTCACTGTATGTGTGTGTGTGTGTGTCAAGAGAAGCCCAACAAATGAAGACAGCGGTACAGTAAACACACATACATACATACATACATACAAGTCTCCTTCAAAGTACACCATGAAGTATAGCACACTTCAAAGCAGTACTATACATACATCACAATAAGTACTGTACATACACATCCCACCACCACGTACTAGCAATGTACAGTCACGGAAAATAATAATCATCAACACTGGGTCGACTCATGTAAACGTTTGACAGCTTCCCTCTGTTTGTTAGCTGGGAAACTTTCCAATAAGTAAGTTAAGTAGCATCTTCTAATTTACTACAAGCAGCTACTCACTATTCAAAACAATACTATCATATGAGAACGTGAAGATATTATTAGTCAGTTAGTTATTTACGGTATTTTAGTTATCCATATGTGTATTGAAACTTAAGTTCACGACTGTACAATACATCTCACTTCCATGAACACGATCCCTTGTATGAAAAAAGTAAAAAAAATAAAAAAGTCATTTAAGGAGAAAGAGTTGACAGTAAAAATATATTATAATACAAATAAAATTAAGACGTGCGATTCGTACTTTTAACTTATTGATCTTTCTTTAAAACAGATAAAAGAAGAGCGCCTTTGTTAGAAGACATATAAACAAACAAACTTTCGCCCATATTATAGAGATAAACTTATCTTACACAAATATTCCATCCCCCACTGTCTGCCTTCGTTATAAACCTGATGCCAGACTGACCCCTGGTGGTTAGCCAAAAGTGTAAACAGAAACATGTGTGCCTATTTCTCCACTGCCACTCGACTCGTCATATCCCTTAATTAATCACAACGGTTTGATAACTAAGCCGTCCATGTACCCTCTCATTAACCCTCAAATAATAAAAATAATAATGATAATAATAATAACAATAATAATATATTTATAATAATTTATGATAACCATAAATACACTTTATAAAAAAATTATATAAAAAAATGCAAAAAGGATTCCACAGAAATACAGTAGCTTACCTTTCAAATCTTCAGACAACAAAGGCAGAAAATATGTCAGATGTCAGTACGAGTGTGCCAGACTTTTGTGAGTGCCAGACTGACTGATTGACTTCTTGACACCACGAGTACGTCCATACATGCAGGATTTACTTCAGGCAGACACAGAGCCAGGTAGGATGTGTGTGTCAGTAGGTGTATGTCAGCCAGAAGCCTCTACATCGAGTGACTGCCTGAATGCCTTAACACCAAACGAACGGACAGACTGACGGACGGACGGGCGGAGAGGCAGCCACATCCGCACACCCAATTCGCAGCCTAGGTCAAGGTCAAGGTTGAGGTCTAGGTCAAGGACACCACACAAGAGGGAGCAGAGGAGGACGAAGCATTGTGTGTGTAAGATGGGGTGAAGAAGAGGGCGTGGGTTCCAGCTCTCTGTACGTGAGTTTTCTTATCACAACACGAACTTCACGAGACAGTGTTTCATTCCTCCCCTTCACTCTCTTCTAGGGAAGTGATGCACGTGGGGACCTAAACCTCTTATCCATTCTGCGCGAATAAGTTATATGTGAAGTGATAACTGTGACACTTTATAAAAACTGTTTTATTCTGCACTGTTTGTGGTCCTTAAATTTATTTATTAAATTTATTAATAACTAAATTGTGAGTGACTGAGTGTGTGTGTGTGTGTGTGTTTACGTTAGCCCACGGATAGTCAGAGTAGAGGAAATGGCGTGTTGACCCCCAGTGTACACTTGGCACCTCATACCTAAACACACCCTTACTCCTCCCTGCCTACCAACCTACAGCACTCTATCAGTGGACTTCATACTTAAACACACCCTTACTCCTCCCTACCTACCTACCAAGCAACCAACCTAATTACCTACAGCGCTCTATCTGTGGACCTGACAAAGCATCCCTAAACACAGTCTCATTTCTCTCTCACTTCCAGCCATCCCAGCTAACTACATCACCCTATACCTGGACCTTATAAAATATTGCTAAACCACGTGAGTTCCTCCTCCTTATGGTTCATCACTCCAAGACCGACAGAAACACAACTCACCAAGGCTCAACACTGCCCATCAGATTCTATAGTAGCTCCCAGACACAACTAGCTAAATGTCAACATGGTCCATCAATTTCTACAATATGAACATGATATTGCCTTTCAGTAGGTGCTACCGATTTCTTCATAGTGTGCCACAAAGAATATATTGGTGATTCGTTGTGGCACAGTTTGGAGTAATTTATATGCCCTACTCTGATCATAATGCAATGGTTCCCACTCCTCTTTTCTTACAATAATTTAGCGATTTTAATGTAAATCAAGACTGATAATAACACACATATTTGGTTGCGGTAAGTAACCATCTATAATGTATAAGCACTTGAATCTGCTCATACTATGCATGTGTGTCTTTAAGAATATGCTCTCTTAGCAGTAAATTTCCTAACATTGTCTCGAAGGAAGTATATTGCCCTACAGTTCACCAATAAGGCTCCCCCCTTCAGGAATCCCAAGTATTTTCGCCAAGTTAAAACAAAAAAGAAAATAATCACACTAGAGCTGGCACTACCCAGCATCCCCAGTGCCGAATTTTTGTGGCCCTTGTGATGCCTACCACCAAGAGGAGTACCGGTACACACACATGTCACTTGGGTACACTGTCGTCAGGTTGTAGATGAGGGACACTGTTTGTAGTTCCACATACAAATAGGCTACTTGAATATACAAAGGTATTAATTGTTTCAAATAACTTCTTTTACTCCCAGGATAAGACACATACACATAAACACACCACCTTCACAAATTGTAGGAGAGGAAGTACGATTCACAAACAAATAACACTGATGGTTGGCAAGGATCACAAATAGTGTCTCTCATCCACCTGCTCGGGTATGTACAGTGCCATCACCATCCCTTATGCATCACTGTACCAACCAGGGTGTACGGTGTATGTGTTAAGGTGCCATGTATGGATTGTACCAACTGTGAATTTTGGGGTACCACTGTACAACCGAGGATGTGTGTACTAATCAGCCACATGTGTTCAAAACTGTGAATGGACTATTCCACGACATTTAAATCACCGATGCACGGTCCGGGGTGCTCAGTACATGTGTTTAACTTGTTCTACGGGTTTAGAACTGCACTTGGGCTGCTCCGCGAAACTTTGCTTGCATCACTGTCTCATCGAGGTGTGTGAGAGAACTTCCACTACGTGTCTAGTAGAACAGTACCACAATGAAAGAGTTTATCAAGTTGTTGGTTGGCAGCGGCGGATATGGTGTGGTGGTGCTGCCTCACTGCCACATGGCCAGACACAAACTGTACCTGGGTAACCTCTCTCTCTCTCTTTCTTTCTCAGTCAGTCAGGCACCGCGCTCCTCCTCTCGTCTCCTCCCCTTGCCTCCCCTCCCCAGCAGCCAGGCCACAGCGCACGCGCATTACACACGCCTTGGCCCACCAACCAGCCCAGCACAGGCCTCAAGTGTGCTCACTTTGAAGTCGCTTTCTTTTCCCAGAGAGTCTATGAAAGTTGAGGTTATGTTGCTTGGCTAAGTTAGGTTAAATTCGACTTCCTAAGTTAGATTTCCCCGGTGGGTTGCCGTATCTCATCTTTTAATACTAACATTTCTTCATAGCAATCAAACTACATGAAAACTCATTTAAACGAATATCAATATGTGGTCAGCAACACAACGAGTAAATTATGAACCATTCACTGACAAATCAGAAGGAAAATATTAAGTGTGTATGTACAGTATATTGTCCAGGTCCACTGGCCAGTCCATTGAATGTCTTCCTTCCTTCGTAAACTTAGTTTCAGAGGCTTGCTTACAGGACACCAAGCCGAGAACAAAAAACAAGCAAAAGCTTAAAAGGGAAAGGAAGACTATTGATGAAAAACGAAAGAAATAATTGCATAAATAACATACTCTTAAACTTGATATTGAAGGGCTCCTGATTCCTCCAAACCAGGTTCCAAATCCTGTACAGTGCGTGTACTCGTATAAATGAAGATACTTATTTCCTGTCATAGTTTGGAGGATTCAAAAGCCGTCAAAAATTCGACCACGAAATATTACCCCAATATAGTACACACCATATAGTCTCTAACCGAGCACACTTGGGGGATAAACCAGCCAGCCGGGATTGACTCACTGGTGGTATGTGTGGAATCCCAGCAATACACTCAACCTAAGACACACTTCCTTAACTCAGTGACAAGAATTACGGCTATAGTTGAAACAGAATAATAAGATACGCGGCAATGACAAGTAACAACAACAATAGAGTATAGTCCCACGTTACTCTCTCTCTCTCTTTCTCTCTCTCTCTCTCTCTCTCTCTCTATCTATCTCTATCTCTCTTGTGAGGTGGGTTAGGTCAAGGTAGGTCAATGCTATATAGTGAGGTGGGTCAGGTCGAGACAGGCAGGTCAGGGTCAGAGTGTGTTGGGTCAGGTTGAGTGAGGTGAGATGAGGTGAGGTGAAGGGTGTGTCTTAGCAGCATCCTGGCCGCCACCACCCCATGACCCACGAACATCTTCCTGTTGGTCTACATAACCTCATCTGATTTGCATTTTAAGTACACGGCAGGTTAGTACAGTATACAGCAGTTAAGTACAGCCATTGTCTAAAGTTCTTACTGGTATGAGGGTGAACCTAATTAGCGAATAATGTTATCGTGATTGAGACGTGATTGTTTCTATTGACATAAAACCCTGCATATGATGTTTAGAAGAGGCAATCACACGTTTCGTTAACGGGAACATTATTCTCAAAAGTCACCATCATACCAAAGGAAACCGTTTCATTCGAAGGTTTAGCAGAAAACCCGTGCGTGACTGTACAGTAAAGAGTTGGATAAGGAAAAGAGATCAGACTGTTGACGATGACCTCTGTTGCTATTATTACTACGACACTGACAAGGTAATAACTTAGCCTTCCTGCCACCAAAGGTCACGTTAATCGCTCAGATGGGGGTGGAGCACTCTTACTTTTTATCAATTTTTTTAATGGTTAAATTGAGTACACAAGAAGGGTTGTTTTGGCCATCACGGAAAACAGAATGAATATTCCACAACCAATATATATATATATATATATATTAAGAGAGAGAGAGAGCTTACTACTCTGGTGGCTAACATTTCACCACATCACACGATTTCGACACTACAACAAATCACACACCTTATCATAATTCAACATATCAT
Organism: Petrolisthes manimaculis; assembly: GCA_034508575.1. Lineage (NCBI taxonomy): Eukaryota > Metazoa > Arthropoda > Malacostraca > Decapoda > Porcellanidae > Petrolisthes > Petrolisthes manimaculis. The sequence continues at coordinate 35,832 of JAWZYT010005032.1, read as the reverse complement.
AATCCACCACACCTTTACTACATATCCCATCATACCAAGCCAAACTATTATATCACACCAATGCTAAATTATAACACCACACCACGCTAAACTACACCACATCACACCACACCGCACCACACCCAACCAGAATTGATCAAACCACAACTTCCTTTTCTTACTATACCAATTTGGAGCGAATCCCCCACGAAATCGATTTGTTGACACACGGTATATACTTGGTCCAACAACACACAAGTCAAGGGCGGCCATGCACTCAACACGAGGAAGTCTCCCACGCAACGCGAAATAATAACCAACCTTTTGTTTTACTAACGTTATTATTGTGTAATGTTGGAAAAATACCGCCTGGGTACAGTTACTAATACCAACACACAGACAGACAGACAAGACTGAATACAATACCCTGCTGTACAAGTTCATTATCCTGGATTAAGTGGATGGTATAATGGTATATTATTTTTTCCTCTGTCCCTTGGCAAGCAGTTTCAAGCTTCCACCATCCTCCAAATTACTTAGGAGACATCTACCGTAAAAACAAAAATAAAATAAAAAAGGAGCAAATTTTCTGTAACTTGATGATGGAGGCGAGAGAATGATGGAGGGAAGCTGAAGGAATTTGATGCTAGTGTAATATACCTTTTAAAGCGTATCATCTGATGTGGACGAACGCAAGTGCTACAGATTCCCCAAAATGATAAAAGAACACGGACTCTCTAATACTTTCCTGAGGCATTAGTAAGCTTCCTGGTATATTTTTAATGAATCAAGTACTCTCCAATTTCTCGACAACAGGTAACCCACTTGGTCCTTCGATTGCCAAGATGGTTTGTTTATTCAGGGTCGTCAAATATACCACAACAAAACACGACCCCGTCACTCGAAAGATAAACATTAACACACACTAACCTCACATGGACTCCTAATGATACACACCAGCGGACACATACACACACATACCTGAAAGAAGAAAACAATATATATTAGTTATGTATATAATAAACACTTAAAATAATTGTGTTTGCTTTTTAAACAGTAAATTAACTTTATCAAAAATGGAAACGCACATGTGGCGTCTAGTATACTGTACTATATTGAACTATATATGCACTGAGAGAGAGAGAGAGAGAGAGAGAGAGAGAGAGAGAGAGAGAGAGAGAGAGAGAGAGAGAGAGAGAGAGAGAGAGAGAGAGAGAGAGAGAGAGAGAGAGAGAGAGAGAGAGAGAGAGAGAGATGCAGCGTCATAGTGCATGGGTCTATATATTATTCAACCTTACAATGTCTGTCAGTCAGTATGTAACCACACATAACTCTACTGTCTGAAAAACCCTTATTTTACACACCAGTCGGTTTTTTTTTTTTTTTTTAACTTTCCTTAATTTTCTTAAACTTTTATGGCCTCGGCTGTAGATAAATCTCTCCAATCCTTCGCTCCTCATCAATAATATGTTGTTTACTTTACCTATCAGTCTCTCAAAAAAAAAAAAAACGACAAATCAACAACAACAACGACAAAAACAATAACAACAACAGCGATATAATACGTCATCAAGGCTGCCACTGATTTTACCAAGTTTTTAGACCTTGGATTTTACCACCCCCACTCCGACCTGTCCCAACCCACAGACCGACCTGACTGGCTGACTGGCTGGCTGAGTGACCCCGAAGCAAGCCAAGCACACCACGACCACGCCCACCTCCACCGTTCTGATTCCGACCACACACACACACAAACACACACACACACACACTTTGTTCGTTTACACACTCACTCACACACTCTCTCTCTTCCTCTCTCCTCTCTCTCTCTCTCTCTCTCTCTCTCTCTCTCTCTCTCTCTCTCTCTCTCTCTCTCTCTCTCTCTCTCTCTCTCTCTCTCTCTCTCTCTCTCTCTCTCTCTCTCTCTCTTTCTTTATTTTTATCTCTCAATTTCTCTCTCTCTCTCTCTCTCTCTCTCTCTCTCTCTCTATCTATCTATCTATCTATCTATCTATCTATCTATCTATCTTTCTTTATTTCTCTGTCTCACTCTCTCTCTCTCTCTCTCTCTCTCTCTCTCTCTCTCTCTCTCTCTCTCTCTCTCTCTCTCTCTCTGTATATAGGCTATTTGACCTGGCAGTGTGAAGGGGTTAATTACATGTACTGTACTGTGAGTGACACCAACAGGCTTCCCTCCACCAACACCCATCTACCCATCCAGCCACCCAGCCAGTCAGAATTCTTGAGGCTTCGACAACACCGGCTGGGGTACAACATTCAGGACACTACAGCACCTCACAAAATTATTCACACCTCACAAAATTATTCACTACCTCACAAAATTATTCACACTACCTCACAAAATTGTTCACATTCATCACAAAATTGTTCACATTCATCACAAAATTATTCACTACCTCACAAAATTGTTCACATTCATCACAAAATTGTTCACATTCATCACAAAATTATTCACACTACCTCACAAATTTATTCACACTACCTCACAAAATCGTTCACACTACCTCACAAAATTATTCACACTACCTCACAAAATTGTTCACATTCATCACAAAATTGTTCACACTATCTCACAAAATTATTCACACTACCTCACAAAATTGTTCACACTACCTCACAAAATTATTCACATTCATCACCGACATTATTTTTCAAGAGTTGCTTTTTGTTATATTAAGTTTATTTTTTTTTACAGTGTCATTTCTTACTACTTTCGCGGTTATGTTTTTACACTAGTTTAGTTTGTATGTTTGTTTGTTTGTATGTTTGTGCTTGTTGGTTTGTGAGTTAGTTACCACCGTATTTAAAAAAAAATATAAATGGATTATAATAAAACCAAACAGGACGATCAGGAAAGAACTTACTTTAATTTTCACTATTTAAGGGGAAATTTCTTTTGGTACATTGGAGTGCCATAATTCCTCCAAAATATGCCAGGAAACAGACCCAAATAAAGAAAATTAAATAATGGTATCATGTTGCCTGTAATAGTTTGGAGGAATCAATTGCTCCGGATATATCGTACCATCATTAAACTTCCTCCTTAAGAATGTGAAGTGAATTATGGGTGGCTCTGACCATACACACACACACACACACACACACACACACACACACACACACACACACACACACACACACACTGAATTTGGTGAGGTAATAAAGCTGCAACGATACATGAAAAAAATGGATGGAAAACGTCAATTATATGTCGAGGAAAAATTTGAAGGGAAATAGGAGATGAGATGAGAGAGAAGAGAGGAAGATAGGAAGGATATAATTAAGAAAATAAAAGGAAAAGGGAGGAGAGAGGATAGGAAGGATATAATGAAAAAAAATGAAAAGGACAAGAGAGGAGAGAGGAAGGAAATAATAAAGACAATTAAAAGGAGAAGAGAGGAGAGATAAGGGAGGAGAGAGGAAGGAAATAATAAAGAAAATAAAAAAGGAGAAGGGAGGAGAGAGAAGAGAGGAAAAAGATAATCAAAATACGTATAGGAGAAGGGGAGTAACTAACATTTTCACCAGGCTGTACATACATCCTGCCAAGTTGTCCCTCCGATTACTCCAGTTGCTGGGTTTCATACACTGGATAACATTTCCTCACGACATATGCTTCCCTCACTACATGTATCGTTTTTCCAAATGTCTATAATATTCATCTATTTATTGACTGTCTACATATCCATTTATTTATTGACTGTCTACATATCCATTTATTTATTGACTGTCTACATATCCATCTATTTATTGACTGTCAACATATCCCTCAATTTATTTACCTAGTATATACCTATCTTCATAAATTATTGTAGTATTAATCTATTTGCTAATATTTTGATCTTCCATAGGCATAGAATTATTGTTATTACATAGAAATATAGATATAGATTGTTGACTGATATGTACAACGAATTTATCCAGCAGACCACGAAGATGTTCAATGAAATAGGTAAATTGGTGAGGTGTGAGTTATAAATGAAGGGATGAGATGACAAGAAGGTGGGAAGGAAACCTATAAAGTGACTGACGGAAGGAAGGTGTTTACATGTAGAGAAGACTTTACAGTTTTAGACCATAACGATCACAACAATAGCATGAAACACTAATACAACGGTCACACGATAAGACAACAACAACTCCATGCCCTTGAAAACTGCTAGAGGGGGCTGAGAGGGGGCTGAGAGGGGGCGTGAAGAACAATAATACGTGGAAACATAAAAATAACCCACCAGGAAAACATCATATCACACGAACAATAACAAACTCATATATTAGCCTATAAACCCTTGACAAAATATGTAATTCAGGGAGACCGTATAGAGCGGGTGGTCACGTATATGTGTGTGTGTGTGTGTGTTCTTGAGACACTAATATTATATATGCAGAAAGAGGAGCATGAAGAATAAGAGGAGCATGATGAGAAGTGCAAAGGAAAAGAGTAAAGCTGAGCCAGGCAGACCAATGTAGAGTTTATCAAAGACAAGTCAGAGTATAGTAGAGAAGGGGCATAGCAGACCAGAGCAGAGAGAAGATAACAGAAGAACAAGAAGAGAAGCAAAGAGAAGAGAAAAGATACCGTAAGCGAGGCGAGGCTAGGAGAGAAAAGCAGAGGCGAGGTAAAGCAGAGGCGAGGCAGAGCAGAGCAGAGCTGAAGCCAACTTAGTGTGGGATGAGAGGGAGAACGAAAATAACCTGTTGCATCATTCCCTTTTATACCCGCTAGGCTAGGTAGCTGGACACACCTTCGGACAGGCTCGGGAAACGCACACGTGGCGTCTCAAAAGTCATCACCCCAAGTATATACCTTCGCCACTCCCCGTCACATAAAATGATGAAAAAATAATATTGCGCTGATGATGAGAATGGACAAAAATCCCGTCTGGAGAGTGTGAATATCTGGGTATAAATCATCTTAGTTGAGTAGAAGAGGCAAGGCTGTCTCATGTACTGTATGATACTATATATTATTATGTTGAAAAATCTGGAGTAATCTACAGACCGAAAGGGGGATAGAACTTTTGACGATGACTGTGTGTGTGTGTGTGTGTGTGTGTGTGTGTGTGTGTGTGTGTGTGTGTGTGTGTGTGTGTGTGTGTGTGTGTGTGTGTGTGTGTGTGTGTGTGTGTGTGTGTGTGTGTGTGTGTGCAAGTAAGTCAGTGTCACACCAATTGCTTCGTATCTTGGTTTTATTTTGTGTAAATTTTATATTAAAGCCACACACACACATTTTTTCTCTCACATAGCCTACTGTAGCACATTATACAGTACACAATACCACACTTGCAGTCCCCTCCCCCCCCCTCTCTCTCTCTGTCACACACACACACACACACAAAGGGACACGGAGGTCGCTGAACCTTCCCTCTCTATAAATAAACACCCGAGGCCTTTTGTGGTGGTCAGCCCTCAGAATCCTGCCCAATCCGTGGGAGGCCAGTTCATCATTTTATTCCTCTCTCACACACACACATACACATACACACACCTCCAACCTCACCCTCACCCATTTTCCCCTAAATATTCACCATCAATCTCATCATTATCATCATATTTTTCCATACATCCTCACATCATATCATCAACATTATATAATTCACTCTCATTCCTTTCCCTTCCCTCACTGCCTTGTCCCCAATCCTACCTTCTCAATACACAAGTCACCATCAACCCTCACTCATACCCTCACCCCTACCACATTCACCAACCTCACCCCTGCCCTGCCCTGCCCTGCCCTGCCCTGCCCTGCCCCCAACCACACCCTGCTACAGTCTGTGAAAAAATTTGGGCTCTGGCTATAGAAATTATATACTTTACGAATGCCTAAATTTACCCCTGAAGATTAATCAAATTTATAATATACTGATAACTGATATTTAGATTTTGATCAACATTAATCATTATTAGTAGTGAAAACAAAAATACGTCAGTAATAGTTAGTTCATGTTATAGGAACAAAATGCATACAAATAAATATATTTCACACATTACCTCTTTAAAACCACACATCTTCAAAAACTGACATTAAAAAAAATTCCATCGTTAAACACACACTTCTCCCAAATCACACATCCTTCAGATATAAAAGTAAATGAATGCAAATTTGCAACCATCCAAACCTCACAACTTCAAAACTACACGGTATATTAATAACCAAGCATCTTGATAACTAAACATCTTCAAAATCACACACACACACACACACACACAGGAACAGACTGTATACAAACTACACATCTTCAAAATCACACACACACACACACACACATGTTCACACCCAGACAGGAACAGACTGTACACAAACATCTTCCAATCCCCCCCCCCAACCAGCAAGCAAGACCTCCCTCTCTCTATCACGTCGAGTTTATGGTGGGCGTGGGCGTGGGCGGTACATAATAATTTCTCTGTGTTGTGGTTCAGTAAGGTGGAGAAGGAGAGGGGAAGAGGGGGGAGAAGAGGGAGAGGGAGAGGGGTGAGGGGGGAGAGGGGGGGAGAGGGAGGGGGGTGAGGGAGAAGAGGGAGGGAGGGGGGAGAGGGGGCAGGGGGGGATGAAGGAGAGCACCAGCAAAACTTTCACCGAGGTGGTAGACAGCGCGGCGCTCCATGCATGGGTCCTCTTCCTTGTTTATTTTTCTTTCCTCTCTAACTGTCTCCTCCTCCTATACTATACTAGATGATGCTCAGCGTAATTGTATAATGGACTTATTCCTAATTTCCTCTTCCTTGTTTATTTTTCTTTCCTCTAACTGTCTCTTCCTCCTATACTATACTAGATGATGCTCAGCGTAATTGTATGATGGACTTATTCCTAATTTCCTCTTCCTTGGTTATTTTTCTTTCCTCTCTAACTATCTCCTCCTCCTACTATAGCAGATGATGCTAAGCGTAATTGTAGGATGGACTCGCTCCTTATTTCATCTTCCTCAGTTATATTTATTTCCTCTCTATCTACTTCCTCCTCCTATTACTACTAGATGATGCTAACTGTGAATTGTATTTTGGACTCGGTGTGGGATTTGACGCTTTGGAAGAAACTATGGATGTTCAAAACAACACAAGCACGCGCTCACACATACACACATCTTGATAAAAAAAACACACGTCTTCAATGACATGTATCTCCTACACCATACACATCTTCAAAATTTATTTAAAGCCACAAACACCGATAACACACAAATATAAACATTTTAACAATCACACGTCTTCAAAATCATCCATTTCCAAACTCCACATTTGCTTAAAAGATTATATTATCGAAAACACACCTTTTTTAACAACACTTCACACGCCTGCAACGCCCCATACTTTCAAATCAACACACACCTCAAAATCACATGACTAAAATTCCAAAGATAAGATCATAACGTATACCCTCGTCGGCATATAATTAATTTTGAGCACCTCCAACTTTGCACCAAGAAGCCAGGAACGAAGGAAAGGTGGCCCAGAAAATACAGGCGCATTCTGTGCATAATTCTGAGCACCTCCAACTTTACACGAAGAAGGTAACAATGAGGGAGGGAAAGAAGGCCCTGAATTTGTAACCTTATTCTGTACACAAGTTATTCTGAGCACCTCTAAATTTGCATTAAGAAGCTACAAGGAACGCAGGAAGGGAAGGCCCCGAATTTGTATCCTCATTCTGTGCATTACTGTGAGCACCTCTAACTCTGCACTATCTCCCTAAGGGTCGGCTGGAGTGGATAAGTGTTGACTGCGATTAACTGTTTAAGGCGAGGGCGTGTGTGTGATAGCGGGTACACAAACTAATGGAGCCTCTCGCTGCACATTACTGCTTGGAGAAGGCGGGCATGAACGCAGCAGGTGTTTGTCTCCCAGGAATTCATTCCTCTCAATACTTCTCCAAAATGTTTATTGAGGGGGCGATGTATTGTTAATGAACTGGATGCTGCTAGTTCCTTCAAATTATCTCAAGAAACAGCTGCTTCCTCTAGAGCGTATACGATATATGATGTTTTGTGAAGTCGTGTGGAGGGATAGATTAGCTCCAATTCAGCAACAGAATCATGCCCCATAAATAGCATCTGATTCCTCTCTAAATATATCTTTAGATCATCTCACAAATCGACTGACTTCCGAGCCTTACAAGTGATAATACCCTGAACTAAAATATTCGACATGGAAATTATCAAGGATGAAAAAATATGCCTTGAGAGACACCACATTAAAAGTTAAAATTTGATATATTCGTGAAAGTAATACAACAACAAGAGCAACAACAACAACGACAACAACGACAATAACAGCAACATGAACAACAATTCCTGCTTACCATATGAATAACAACAAACATCTGCTCTGACTAAGACGACGACAACAACAACAACAGTAACAAGAACCACCACAACAACATCAACAAGAACCACGACAACAAAAACAAGAACCACGACAACAACAACATCAACAAAAACAGCAACAAAAACCACGACAACAACAACAACAACAAGAGTCAGTTCATGTCAAGTATAAAGCAATATAAAAGAATATGAACGATGATTTCCGATCCAAGTTCATCCGTCTGGCTCTGGAAGCGTTCAATTGTAAATGCATCCGACCCCGAGGTGAAGAATGTGTGTGTGTGTGTGTGTGTGTGTGTGTGTGTGTGTGTGTGTGTGTGTGTGTGTGTGTGAAGATGTGTAGTTGGAAATGTTTAGTTTTTAAGATGTCTGGTTATGATTATAATATGCATTTTTGAAGTTGTTTGTTTGTGAGTGTGTGTGTGCACCAAGAGTTATGAAACAAGAACATCAACACAATCCTTGCTGACCGACGCTAAAAGGTTTGAAGCACACAAGACGAAATATTTTGACAAGTGCAATGAAAATATACCAGTGACGTTAATTCAATTTTTCGTTCACTAGAATAATTACCCAAAGGAGGAACTAAGACCAATAGAATACTCTAGTAGTGGGTTAGATGTAAATGTTTTCAGGTTTGGGGGTTAATTGAAATTATTATCAAGTTGTGTGGGATTAAATCTACAGTGGAGGAAATTAAAGGTGCTACAAGTATGGGGAGGGAGACTGGAACAAGGATAGGGGAAGCACAAGGGATGATAACGACGAGGAAAGGAGAGGAAGTCGACAAGAATAGGGAAGGAGAGGGAGAAGAAAATCTGGAACAAGGTAGGGTGAGAAGGAAATCTGGAATAAGGGAGGGAGAGAAGGAATACTGGAACAAGGGAGGTGGAAAAGGAAAACTGGAACAAGGGAGGTGGAGAAGGAGTACTGGAACAAGGTAGGGTGAGAAGGAAATCTGGAATAAGGGAGGGAGAGAAGGAATACTGGAACAAGGGAGGTGGAAAAGGAATACTGGAGCAAGGGATAAGGAAAATTGGAACAAGGGATAAGAAAAACTGGAATAAATGAGGGAGAGAAGAGATACTGGAACAAGGGAGAAGGAGAAGGAAAACAGGAACAAGGGAGAGGAGACACAAGGGAAAGATAAGGAAGAGGAAAGGAGAGAGGGGGATCGACAAGAATGGTGGAAGACACGACAAAGATGGTAGAGAAGAAGGGAAGAAGGAAATTTGGAAGAAAGACAGGAAACACAGAGAAACGATAAAGGAGAGGTAAGGAGAAAGGGGGAAAGGGTTCGACAAGAATAAGGAAGAACGCGACAAAGATGGTAGAGAGAGGAAGGGAAGGAGAGGGGAAGGAGAGAGGAAGGGGGGAAGGAGAGAGGAAGGGATGAAGGGGGAGGGGGGGAAGGGATGAAGGGGGAGGGGGAAGAAAATAAGGGGGAGGGGGGAAGAGAAGAAGGGGGAGGGGGGCAGGGGGAGGGGGGCAGGGGGAGGGGGGCAGGGGCAGGGGGGCAGAGAAGAAGGGGGGAAGCTAACCTGTTTGATCCTACAACTGTATATATGATTCCCAGAGGTGTAAATATTCAGGCGTTTGTATAATTCCCTGTATAATTTCGGTATAATTCCCTGTATACATTAATATATTAATTCCTACGGTGCAAGTTCTCAAGTAAGCGTTTGTTGATTTGTATTTTTCTAGGTGGTCTATAATGAGTTTCCTGTATATGTTGCTCTCATAATAACAACAAACATGGACTAACAAAATCAAGTCGAGTGTTCCCTGTATTAGTTAGTCTGTGTTTATGCTTTATTTATAGCCACAAGACGCGAGTAGAAGAAATATAAATACATAAATAAACATCTATATATATCGGCACAACTTTTAATGCTATTTCCAAAAAGCATCATATTATGTGGGTTTTTTTGGCTACTGTGGGTTATCTGATTCATATTAAGGACCCTGTGATCGTGTATGAAATTTGGTGGCTTCTGATTCCTCCTGACTATGCCACTAAACAAGATCCTTCAATTTAAATGGTGTTTGTTTCGTGGCAATATTTGAAGGACGCACACACTTCCAATTTCCAAACTACATCACGGGGCCCCTTAATTAAGTGAATATTCCCGAGTCGATAATTTAGACTCTAAACTTCTAAAGGGTTACCGATTCCTTTACACATATATGCTATAAATAAGAACCACCTACTCGTACGTACACTGAGGTATTGTTGCACCGCCACCAACACCAACAACAAAAGCCAGCGTTGTCACCTTATCAGTCAAGACAAGAACCCCATATGGCACCGTAAGCATCGCAGGCTGTCTCGCGTGAACTGAAGAACCAAAGAAGCTTATCAATTTGTCCATGCACCGAAGCTTATCAGTTTGTCCACTGGATGTTATAATTTGGTTTGGTGAAAGTGTTTGTTTGCTCCATGATCATCCTGTATAATATTATCCTTTAAGAGGATGTTGTAGTGCTGGTAAATTTTGAGCAGCTCATTCCTCCAAACCATTCCAACCAACAGGATACCTTTTTGTGTATGTGTTTATGTGTGTTAACTTGGCCCTGTTTCCTGGCATATTTATTAAGGAGGAATTGATAGAGTTTTGAGGACCATATTTAACTAACTAACTTATTTTCTTGAGGAGAGTGTACAGTGTTGGTAAATCTGCATGGAGTAACTGATTCATCCAAACTATGCCATGCAACAACAGGCTACCATTCCATTATATTTGTAAACCATATCCTGTTTCCTGGCACATACTTTGAAACAATAAAGGCGCTCTTATGTACCCAAAGTGTAATAATTAACACCTAAATCAACAACTTATATTTCACTGTTATTAATTTGATGTGTTAATATTTCCATTCCCTTCACGTCGCTGATTTTATTCATATTACATTTCTTGCTATATCTATCATTATACTTGGAGGGTCAGAAGGTTATAATAAATCCAATACTGACCTTTATATTTCCAAGTCCACTGTCTTAACTGATATTCTAATAGTACAATCATCGAGTGTATCTTATTACATGTATATATTTTTTTTCAACTAACTATATTTGGGCTTTAAGGGAGGTAATACAGTTTTGGATTATTAGAGCGTCTTGATTCCTCCAAAGTATGCCAGGAAACAGGACCAGATGAACAGAAATAAAGGTGCATGGTCTGTTGCTTGAAATAGTTTGAAGAAATCGGTTGCACCACATTTACCAACACTACATAATAATAATAATCCCTTTAAGGACCCTGTGATCGTGTATGGGAATTGGAGGCTTGTGATTTCACCTGTCTATGCCACGAAACAAGCTCCTTCCATATAGGTGGTGTTTCGTGGTAATATTTGAAGGACTCATTAATCTACAGGCTACAGATTCCTCCAAACTGACCCACAAAATAGTACCTACAAATCATGGGAGTCCAGTTTCGTGGCACAGTTTGGGAGGAACCGAGAACTCAAAGAAAATCAATAATAAAAAAAAAAAAAAATAATAATAATAATAATAATAATAACAATAACAGTAATAATAACAGTAATCATAATAATAATTCGTCGGCAACAAAATTCCACTCCCTACAAAGATGAAAACTAAAAAAAAAAAAAAAAAAAAAAAAAAAAATATAAAAACAGAGGAAAAATTGGTGGCCACAAAATTCTCGTCCCCACCAACCAACCAACCAACTCCACAACACGCTCACCTTCACACCTTAACCAGCCTACGCCTACTGCACTACCTTATTGGTTACACGCTTTGTCCTCTTGGTCCCAACACTTTGCATTTCGAGTTTATTATTTTTTAGTTTATTTCTTTATAATTTTGATTCCCTTCCCATTTCTCTCGTATTATTTCCTATTACTTATATTTATTATTTACTTATTATTATTATTTATTGTTTACTTATTATTATTATTTATTGTTTACTTATTATTATTATTATTATTACTATTATTATTATTATTATTTTTATTTTTTTTTACATCTTGATTCTGTTCTCGTCTCTCGTATTATTTCCTTTTTATTTGTTACTGTTTATTTGATCATATTTATCACCTTCTTAATATTAACCTTACATTATACATCATATTTTTTTTTTCATTATCCTTCTTGCTTCTCTTCTCATTTCATATTATTCCCTTTTACTTGTTATTTTTCATACGATCATATTTATCAACTTCTTAATATCAACCTTACATCTTATTCAGTATATCTTGTTTTTCCTCTTCCTGATTCTCTTCTCATTTCCTTCCTATTACTTCCTTTTATTTGTTATTTTCTTCTTGTTGTCTTCATCACCTTCTCAATATTATATTTCCTTGTTATTTCTTTCGAGGTTTTGACTATAATATTCTTCATTCCCTTCACGTCCCAAATTATATATATACTACATTTTTTGCTATGTATCTATCCCCTTTTTCCTTCCTCTATTCTCTATCCACATTATACCATCTTTATCTTATATTCTTCCACCTACCTGATATTTCCTTCCCACCTCCTCCTTCCATATTCACTCTAGGTACCATTGGTCACAAGTATTCGTACACACGCTATTGTTTTCGAGGTTTACAACACACATAAAATTATGTAAAACTATGTGACTACAATACAACATCATTATTAGGTTTTCTTTTATAAACTTGATGTACATAGATTACCCAGACCTTACGGCACAAACGAAAACACAAAACAAAAATAAACAAAAGTACTTCTGAATTATTGTAGGGAGATGCTGGTTGACACAACAAGTCCTATATAAACACTACAATACTTAACACAGTGGCAATAGCTAGATCGACCAAATGAATACCCAAGGTGTGTCACTATAGCAGGCCTTCTCCCTGTAACACACTGCTCTTTACCTGCCTTCTCTGCCCTTCCCTGTCCTGTCCTGTCCTGTCTCTGCCCTGCCTTGCCCTGCTCTGTTTCTGCCCTGCCCTTCCCTGTCTTAGCTGACCTGCCATGCTCTGTTTTTACCCTGCCTTGTTTTCTGTACCTTGTCTTGTCCTCTCTGCCGTGCTCTGTCTTCCTTGCCCTACCCTCTCTTCTCTGCCCTGCGCTTTCCTGTTTTCTCTGCATCAAATCGCAGTTCAATATAATCAGGTAAACACTATCTTAATTTTCAATGAATTTTCTGATTAGATAAGGCATATTTTTTACCAAAATTAAATACGGTATATACAATATGCAAAATAATTTTCATTATTCAGATTGTTTTTCCTGCCAAATGCTTCTTTACTGCTTAGCTATCCATTAATACAACTCGATTAAAACAATATCATTTTACGAGTAGAGCAGAAATTAGATAGTATAGTATTCCCCTTCAAATCTGAGAATCAACACGTTTTCTATTTATATTGATGTAGCAAATTTTGACCTTTGATGGGGTGGCTATTGTAATGTTACCTACAGCTACTTACACCACTATACTACACCTCTCATGGATGTGTGTGTGTCAATTCTGATTTGTGTGTGTGAGCTTCTCAACTCTGATTTGTGTGTGTGTGTGTGTGTGTGTGTGTGTGTGTGTGTGTGTGTGTGTGTGTGTGTGTGTGTGTATGTATGTATGTGTGTGTGTATGTATGCATGTGTGTGTGTGTGTGTGTGTGTATGCGTGTGTGTGTGTGTGTGTGTGTGTGTGTGTGTGTGTGTGTGTGTGTGTGTGTGTGTGTGTGTGTGTGTGTGTGTGTGTGTGTGTGTGTGTGTGTGTGTGTGAGTGTGTGTGTGTGTGTGTGTGTGTGTGTGTGTGTAAGGTGTCAATAGGCATCACGTAGAGATGGTGATGATGACTGATGGAAAATTATTAACGGTAGGCTAACCTCGACCCTTCTTACCCCCCCTCTCTCTCTCTCTCTCTCTCTCTCTCTCTCTGACGTGCTGACAAAATGTGCTGATTAATGAGCAGACTTGTGTGTTTGTGTGGGTGAGCAGTCAGTCATTTAATGTGTGTGTGTATGTATATATGTATGTATGTATATGAGTGTACAGTATTTAGGTATGTGTGTGTATATATGTGTTTATGTATGTATGTGTGTGTATCTATATATGTATGTATGTATATATGTATGTATGTATGTGTATGTATGTATGTATCTGTGTATGTATGTATGTATGTATGTATGTATGTGACCCTGACGCACCCTCAACGCACCCACAATAAACACGTGATTGCATTATCAACTCTGGACCCACAAACCCACCCATTGATTGAGTGGGTCTTGTCAGTAGTCCAAAGTCACCCCTCATTTGTGTGTGTGTGTGTGTGTGTGTGTGTGTGTTCTCTCAATGTGGTTGACCTTTGTGCACTCGAGTTTCCCCAAGTGTAAACGGCTTTGTCCATTATTGGTGTGGAATGGAATGAATCAAGGACATGGAAGTAATTTTGCACTTAATAATACACGACCTTATAAAAAAAAAAAAAACCACACACACACACACACATTTACTTTCTGCACAAATATGGTTCCAACATTTAGGACATGATCAATCTAAGGTTCCAAATTAATGTCCACGACTGAAGGAAGCACCGAGCAGCGTGACTGACTGAGGGCGTCTTCAGAGTTGTCGAGTGCCTGCTGGAAAACTCAAATACTGACATCCGGTGGCAGAGGACGCATCAGTCGTTTCTTAAGTGTACAAAATGAATAATAATAATAATAAAAATAATAATAATAAAAATAATAATAATAATAATAATAATAATAATAATAATAATAATTATAATAATAATAATAATAATAATAATAATAATAATAATAATAATAATAATAACAATAATAATAATAATAATGATACAGCATATAATTATACAGTTGGCATATAAAGTATTGGAACCACTTTAACATTGAAATTAAAAATACATACATTGCAAATTTTCTGTTGTTCCTTCTATACAATTATATCAGTCAGCAAATGTTCAACAGTTGTAATGGGAATCATTAAGCATCAACCACATTACTGTAAATATCTTGGATCGTTGTTAGAAAATATAAATAAAAGAATAAAAATAAAACAAGACAACTCCAGTCATGTTTGCTCTCATTGGTTTTTACTAGCGGCTGTACTGTGCCCCCCAGGAATATAGTCTGACACAATAATAGGCGTCGAATTACACACTGACAATTCAAAAGAGTCTGTGACCGCATTTCCCGAGAGACAATGTGACGCCTCGGACGGATGGTTCTGAGGAATGACCACTAGACAGTTTTTATTTTTTTTCTTGTAAGGGCAGTGATGCATGATGGTTAGTTCGTTCACTGGGTATATCTATAATAATACAAGGCCACCGTAAAATGTATCCACAGTTTCATCATACCTGTACTGAATGAATCAATAGCATTAATAATATACAATTCCAAATTCATTACACCAATTCTGGACACACACAAACACACACTGAGGAAAGGTTACGGGCAAAAATTCTATATACCTTGGGGGTAACTTATGTAACATGTGACCTTTCCTCTAGTCGTGATCTAGATTCAATTCCCTTGAGTTTAGCAAATATTTCTAAAATGAGTTGTCAGCATATTCTAACTTATCATAGCAAACCTTCCAATGGTTATTAAATATCTATTTACATCAAACTTATATGTACAGAAATCCTTATAACTGCAACTGTACCTCCAAAAATACTCAAGAGCAGCATCTGATACAAGCAAAAACAACAACTACTATTCTGCATAATCATAAAACCTTGCCGCTTTATACGACAGCAGACAAAAACTACATACAATACACTAGAAACTATATTTATCATCCATGCGTAACTTGGAAGACGGACAGGTTGAGCAGGTTAGCTACAGAACAAAGGTACAGTTTTGTGTGTGTGTGTGTGTGTGTTGTTTTTGTTGATAATGCAGGCTGGCAGCTGCATTGTTCCTACGCTGACCACGCAGGGTCCCATGTTTTTGGTTGGCTTGGCTTTATGGTGTAGCAAAGGGTGTGTTTTTTAAGCCACTCAACATCCCCCCCCCCCACTCCTATCCAAATACATTTTTTATGCAGACACCACTACTACCTGTACAACACACACACACACACACACACACACACACACACACATCACTATCACCCCATACCGTTACCATCACTATTTCACAACAATAACCTCTACTGCACCACACACCTTCATTACCATCACCACCACAACCACTGCCACAATCGTAACAATTTCACTACCACTACCCCTACTACCACCATCACCATCACTACCACCACCACCACCACCAAGAAGCCATAGCACTAAACTTCCTTCATCTCCACTACAAATGCATTTCTCTAGAACGCTGAGCCTCGGAAACCTTAAAGGGACCTGCAGTGGTGTTGTCACGAGCTGAGTGGTGGTGGAGGCTACATATTCCTTCACACTGGAGGACAAAACAGCATCTATTACTGGCGGAGATGTATTTAGTGGCACAGCGTGGAGGAATCGGTGGACTCCAATAACATTTGTCGGCAATATCACAGAACCCTGACATTTTGCGTGATTATAATGAGGTATGGAAGGGGACGAGTTAAGCTGTTGTTGTGGGAAGAGAACAAGAGGTGGGATAAAACGACTAAAACAGGGAGTGGGAGTGAGTGGTAAGGACAGGGAGTGGGGTTGAACGGGCAGAACAGGGAGTGGGAGCGAAGAGTTAAGGACAGTGAGTGGGCAGAACAGGGAGTGGGACGAAGGGGTAAGGACATGGAGTGGGTGTGTGAAATGACGACACGAGATACAGAGTCGAAATGGTCATAACGAAAAGTGGAACAAAACCTCCTGAATGGAGTGAGTGGGACGAGGTGGTCTTGTTGGGTACGGTAAGGGTCGTATGGAGGGGAGGGGAAGGGAGGGAAGGGAAGGGTGAAGACGGGTCAAAGATCAGCCCGGCAGGTGGTGTGTTCAGGTCATCCACCACCACCACCACCACTACCACTACTATTACTACTATTACTACCATTACAACCACCACCACCACTACCAATACTACTACTCCTACTTCTACCATCACCACCATCTACTACTACTACTACTACTACATCAACAACATCCACTACCACCAACACCACCACTTCTACTACTACTACTACCACCACTATCACGATCACCACCATTACTACTACTACTACATCTACCACTACTACTACCACCACTACCATCATCACTAAAACCATAACCAACACCAAATAGGGGCTCGTGTTGGTGTCGGAAAACTGGAGATAATTTATTCCTTCAAATTGTACCAAGAAACGCATTGCATCCATTCTATAACATACCTATAAGATCTTTGTTGTTTTCCGATATAGTTTGGAGGAATCGGTTTCTTCGAATTTGCCAAGTTAAGACAGTTATAAAGGCTTCTACTTCCAGGTCAGGTCACCACCAGGTTCTTTGTGCTTTCAAATCACTGGGGCGTGGATAGATGCCATACCCTACTCTGTTGTGTGTGTGTGTGTCTGTGTCTGTGTGTGTGTGTGTGTGTGTGTGTGATGTGTGTGTGTGTGTGTGTGTGTGTGTGTGTGTGTGTGTGTATGTGTGTGTGTATGTGTGTGTGTTCTCTGTGTGTGTGTATGTGTGTGTGTGTGAGGTCTGTTGTAGCTGCTCCGAATTCTTCACCACGACTTAACGACACACGAAGGGTTGAAATGGTTACGTGGTCCAACAAAGAAGAGGCTTACAATGACATTTCCTGAATCCTAGGCTACATACAACTGGGTCAAATAATGTAAACATGTGTGTGTCAGAAGATAAAATAACATCACACTGTCCCATTTAATATCGTCTTGGGGTTTATGTGTAACTTAAACGTATGTATAAATGGGACGAAACTACATAGAGGAGAAGCGAACCCGACGACGACAACAACAACAACAGCAGACAAAGAGGAAGGAACACGGTACTCTGCCCCAGATTTTCACCACGGTACTGTATAGGGTGGTCCGAAAGTCTTGTTACCTCCTATCATACACTTGCCATTGGACGAGATCGACATTTGTTTTGTACGGGTGACAAGAATTTCAGACCACCTAATACTTCACTGTCGGCACCCTGATCACAACCACTACCAATAGGACTACCATTACCAATTGCACTACCACAACTACTACTATATACTACTACCACCACTACCACCAACAACAACCAAACCATCTCGCCCCATAAAGCCTTGGTCAGTTCGTTTTAGTTTAATGGTTAAATTAATAATAATAATAATAATAATAATAATAATAATAATAATAATAATAATAATAATAATAATAATAATAATAATACTGTAATAATAATAATATCAACAATAATTATAATTCCAAGAACTGCAGGATTATAAACACAAAATTAAATTATTCTGTGTGGAGAAATGTGTTGTTTCAGTGATAAAACTGGAAGATCTGTTATATACATTGTGTGTGTGTGTGTGTGTGTGTGTGTGTGTGTGTGTGTGTGTGTGTGTGTGTGTGTGTGTGTGTGTGTGTGTGTGTGTGTGACCAGGTGGGTGAGGCGAGGTCAGTGTAGCGTGAAAAGCGAGAAGAGGGCAGGGCAGGGCAGGGGAAAGGTGAGGAAGAGGAGAGATGAGTCTGGTCGTGCGTGTGGTGAGGATGGGATGAAAGAACGAGAAGTGAGTCTGGTGGTAACAGATCCACGGAGGTGAGGAGAGGTGAAGGGTGAGGCTAGCTAGTTTTGGCAAGGGTTGAGGTAATGATGAGAGGAGGGGAAGGATGAGGTCAGGTGAAAGGTGAGGAGAGGTCAAACACTGGCAGGTAGGAGGCCAAGAGGTGAGGTGAGGTGAGGTGAGGGGCAACGCTGGGCAGACGGGTGAGAAGAGGCAAGGTGAAGGAAGGAATGAAGGGTGTGAGGTTAGAGAGGTGAAGGGTGAGGCTAGGAAGCTGAGGGTCGAGGTGAGGTGAGGTAATGCGAGGGCGAGGTGGGAGGGGGGAGGTGGATTATGTGAATGAGATGTGAGGGACCCTGTTGTAACGAAGGAAGGAAGAAGAGAAAGATGATAACGAAAGAAATAGGAAAAAGAGGATTGTTAGAATGAGAAACAATACGTTGAAATTTATTGTAACGTAGAAAGAAAGGAAGAAAGAAGAGAACGATGAAAATTATGAAAGAAATAGGAAAAAGAGGATTGTTAGAATGAGATACAGTACGTGGGAATTTATTGTAACGTAGGAAGGGAAATAGAAGAAAAATTAAGAATACGAAAGAATATGGAAAGGACTGTCTGTTCGAATGAGATGTGAAGGAACTTGTGGTAACGTAAGAAGGACGAGAAAGAAAAGGAAAAGTAGGAAAAATAATGAGGAAACTGGAGAGACGAAGAGATGGAGTAAGAACAAGGAAGAGAAGGTGAGGAGAAATAGGGGGGGGGGGTGAGGGGGGGTATGAGAGATGGGATGATTTAAGGACCGAATATGGGGAATGGGGAAAGGGAAGAAGGAATGAATATGGAGAGAATAGACGGAGTGAATGACAGGGAAGGCTATATAAGGACGAATAACGGATGATTGGAAAGGCAGAAAATAATGATGACAAATAAGGGAAAGCAGGAAGGAATGAAGAATAAAGGTGGGAAAGGAGGAATGATGAATAAAGGAAAAGATAGAGAGGAATGATGAATAAAGGAATAAAGGGAGGAAGGACAAATAAAGGGAAACAAGAAGGAATGACAAATATAGGAATGAAGGGAGGAATGATAAATAAAGGAAAGGTAGAGAGGGATGATGAATAAAGGAGAATTTGGATGGAATGAAAGGAGGAATGACAAATAAAGGAAAAGCAGGAATGAATGAAAGAAGGAATGACGAATAATAAAAAGGTAGGAATGAATGAAAGGAGAAATGACAAATAAAGAAAAGATAGGAAGGAATGAAGGGAGGTATAACAAAAATTAATAAAGAAATAGTAGGAAGGAATGACAAATAAAAGTAAATAAGGAAAGGAAACAACCAGGGAATGTATGCAAGATGAAGGTAGAGAGATGACGTGGGGCTGAGAGGACTGAGGGTATGATATTTTCTTTTTCCCATTACGTAAAAGGCGGGGGGGGGGGGACTGAGGTCAAGATTTCTGCTAGACGTCCCCTTAAAAAAAAAAAAAAAAAAAAAAAAAAAAGGCGGGAAACGTATATAGAAAGAACTCGACAGATATTATGCCATGTCCAATTTCGTTCGGAATGCCTAGACTCACTGCGTTTATGGTTCGTAAGGGGAAAAGGTGATGGGTACGGAGAGGATGGGAGAGGAGAAGATAGGAAAGGAGAGGAGAGAAGAGAAGGAGAGGAAATAAAAAGAAGGGAGAGAAGGAGGGGAAGAGGAAAGGAAGGAAGAGAAGGATGAGGGGAAGGAAAGGAAAGGAAAAGAAGGAAGAGAAAGAAAGGAAAGGAAAAGAGAGATGGTGGCCAGGAAAGGATTATGGAGGGGGAAGGACGGAGTGAATTGAGAAGGAGACACTGTACAATTTTTTAATCTCACTTATTTTCTTATTCACCCATTTTACTTTCCCATCTATAGCTCTTTTCCTTTCTCTCTGTACCATTCATTTCATATAGAAAAATACAAGGAATGGAGGAATCAAGAAGAAGAAGAAGAAGAGGAGGAGAAGAAGAGGAATAATACAAAAGAATACAAAGGACATTCAAACAGCAACAAACCTACTGGTCCTTACGAGGCTGTTTGATTTTGCTATTCTATATAACCTACAAGAGTGAGAGGAGGAGGAAGAGGAATGGGCAGGTGTACAGATGACCCTCCCACATCATAACACACAATATAAATGAGACCCTTTACTAACGTTCTATGCTGACTCACTGTAAGGGGAAGGCAAGGGAGGTGTAAACTGTATAGTAGATTAGTAGTCAGTCCTCCTCAACCCCATCCCCATCCAACCCAGACAAAGTGAGGCAGAGAGGTGGAGGAGGAGGAGGAGGAGGAGGAGGAGGAGGAGGAGGAGGAGGAGGAGGAGGAGGAGGAGGAGGGCAGAGCAAGGCTTGATACCCCCCAGAGAGTGGACTCAGGTGGGCCCACTGAGAACGAAATAAAAGAGAGAGAGAATTACATACATATGCTACACAGACCTCACGGAATTACACACACACACACTCACACAAGAGAGAGAGAGAGAGAGAGATAGATATAGAGAGAAAGAAAGTGAGGGGGGGGAGGGGGGGGGAGGGGAGCGGGGGTACACAATGGTCCAGCCCCCTGCGTCCCCCTGGTCCAGTGCCGGTACTAACGGGGCCAACACACACCACACCACTAGAACAAAGAACACCACGGAAGGCAAGGCAAGGGAAGGCCGTTATGGGGCACTCGTCACTCTCTACCACACACACACACACACACACACTAATGTACACAGTGCGGCAGTAGTAGTAGTAGTAGTTGTTGTAGCAGGGATCGCAGAAAAATGCACTCACACACACTCACACTCTTACACACATACTCACTCTTACACACACACACACACACTCTCTCTCTCTCTATCTCTCTCTCTCTCTATCTCTCTCTCTCTCTCTATCTCTCTCTCTCTCTCTCACACACACACACACACACACACACACACAGACGGAGTGGTATGTATGTACACTAAAATTGTTCACGATGCGGTGATAGTTGTATAGTAGTAAGGATCGCAAAGAAAAATCATCATACACACCTCGAGGAAGGTAAACACAGCGGACCCCTACACACACACACATACACACACACACACACACACACACACACACACACACACACACACACACACACACACACACACACACACACACACACACACACACACACACACACACACACACACACACACACACACACACACACACACACACACACACACACACACACACACACACACCCTGACTCGCCACAACCTCCCTCACCTTCCTTATGTAATACACGCCACGTAATGACAAGCTCTTTCTCTCATGATGAATGCAAAGTTTCTTCAGGGAGGTAACCCTTCTTGTGGACTTTTTGAATACTGATGATTTCACAAAATTATACGATAAAATATACGCCCTAATCGTACACCGAGGTGGTCTGTTTCTTGGCACTAGCTGGAGGAAAATGTAGGCTATAATATTATATAACTCTTAAATCTGACCACAAATTTTAACAGATTAAAGTGTATGTGTGTATGTGTGTGTGTGTGTGTGTGTGTGTGTTGGAGGGCGGGGGTGTTAGGGGGGGTTGGGGTGGGAGGAGTGACCAAGGACTGACCTCCAGTGACCCTCGCGACACCCTCCCCTTCCCTTCCCTAACCTACCCATCCTCCTCTCCTTCCTTACCCAGCTCTACCGTGTCCCATCCTCGACCCTCCCGTGCCTCTTCCACCTCCAGTGTATGTGTGTATGTGTGTGTGTGTGTGTGACCTTTCCGTAAGCTTGCCCACGAGTCCTTCCATCTATACTTAAGTTTTATTTCATGTCTAACACATTTTCAAAAAACTAACTCGGCCTTGCACAGATCCGTGTATACTTAATTCTACCATATGTCTACCCAGTCTGTTTCATGTATACTTTGACATAATATGCATACGTTTCTCGTTGCACGCTTACGGGTATGTACTGTATACGTGTAATCTGGACTCACGCCTCAGTTTAATGCATTTTATCAGTGCTATTTATATTTCGTTTAATGATTAACAAGTTCTAAACATACTCTTCTATAAATACAGTCCCTTGTGTACTCAGCCACACGTACCGTACAGATGCAACACGAATTCCTGGTACAGCCCTGGTCGGAGAATTATTTTTAATGTTCCGACACTGGACACAGGTTACCGGTACTTGCTCGCTCCTTTTCATAAACTAGTGACTGTTGCCCTGGACTTGTTTTCTTCTGTTATCCCATGTACTGTGTCCTGCCCTTACTTACTTACTTACTTACTGGCCGCTGAGGAACTTGATACTGGGAGGAGCCAAAATTATTCCACCTGGGTTGTACTACGAATTGATTTGCACAACTTTACTCACTCGTATATATTACTCTTTCTCTCTCTATGTCTCTCTTTCTCCCTCTCTCTCTCATCCACTTACAAATCTCTCATGCACTCAGCCAAGCACACACGATCACTCACGCACGCACTCAAGCACATACAATCCCACTCCCATTCACGCACGCACACAAGTAGGCAGGCAGTCACTCACTCACCCTCCCTCACGCTGCCCGAGACAAGAACACACACACTGATGGATCATGTTCACACGCATCAACACTTCCTTAAGAGACCCTGTGATGAAGTCAGAACATTTGGAGGTTAGTGAGTCCTTCGTATATTGCTACGTAACACTACCTATATGGAAGGAGCTTGTTTCGTGGCACAATCAGGGGGAATCAGAAGGCAAGAAGAGCAAGTAGAGAGTGACAAAATACATAGAACACACACAGCTGATTCCATACACACACACAGCTGATTTTCTACACACAAACACACATGCACACAGCAATGAGGAAGAGGTGGGAGGAGAGTAGGAAGGTGTGCATCAAGATATTTACGATGGAAGTGCAGTGTTGGTAAATCTAGAACAACCGATTCCTCCTAACTATTCCAAGCAACAGAACACCATTATTATTGTTCAAATGGTCCTGGTATATACTTATGGAGGAATCATGACACTCCAACGAAACAAAAGTGAAATAAGGTGGTAATTCTTTTTTGTTACATTGGAGTGCTTTGATTCCTCTAAAGTATGCTAGAAAACAGGACCAAAAGAGTAAACATAATGGTGTTCTGTTGCTTGGAATAGTTTGGAGGATTCAGTTGCTCCAGATTTACCAACACAAAACTCCCCCCTTTAAGGTTACTCCAGGTCACTCGAGGTGCTACAAAAATAAACAAAGCCGACAGGGAGTGAAATTTCAGAAGGGGTCAACCTAAACCCATGACTGATACTGGAACCCAAAAAGAAAATATAAAAACTATAAAAGCTTGCTATGATAATATAATCTCCTCTTTGTTCATATTCACTCGAAAATTATAATAAACTGGCCAGCGATGCTCAAACAATACTGCATTATTTATTTTCGTGTTGTGGAATATGATCATAGGGTCTATTGTGTAATATTTCATGGGGACGAACTACAACTCCGGGCAAAGTCTACACTCTTCTGGTACCATATACATCATGTGTGTGTGTGTGTGTGTGTGTGTGTGTGTGTGTGTGTGTGTGTGTGTGTGTGTGAATTCATTATCGTATAATATTTAACAAATTTCCTATCTATTGCATCCATAACACAGCTTCCTATTTCTTACATTATCATCACACACACACACACACACACACACACACACACACACACACACAGATAAGGGCAAGTGAGGGCAGGGCAGGGCAGGGCAGGGCAGGGCAGGGCAGGTCAGTGTAGGTGAGGTGAGGGCTGGGGTGTAGCCTGGACACACAAGGGTCAAGGATCAGCCTAAAACACACTCCACAGTTTCACGGCTATTGGTTCCCTCCCACTCAACAACACACACACACACACACACAAACATCTACCCAATTGTTGCCAGGTACAGTCAGTCGCTTTTAATAGTTCTAACCTCACCACATCTAATCAAACCTAATCTTAATTTTATCGATCTAAACCTAATCTCAATTTAACCGATCTAAACCTAATCTTAATTTAACCGAGCCATACCTAACTTACCACAATCTGATTATAACCTAATTTATTCCTAACCAAACCAAATCTATATCAAACCCTATCTAATCGAACTATATGTAAGCTAATCCTAAGCAAGCATAATTTAACTTAGCAGAATCAAAGCCTAATCTAGCAAAGTCTAATTATCTACATCTAATTAAACCTAATATAACTTAACCATTCATAGCCTACCATCGTTTGGAGGAATCTGTATATAGCCTATGTTTTTATTATTGTTTTAAACTCACGGTCAGGAAATAACTACTGATTCTGGTTAATCTTATCTTGTCATTCCTTATCTAAAATATTTGTTGTTTAATAATTATCAAGGCTAGACACGACTGCACGATTATAATATTTCCCATTTTGAAGGTAATAATAATAACTTCTGGGCAACGAACAATTCTCATTTAGTGTTAATGAGTTACTTCTATGTAAAACTCAACCGGTTCTCTCAGTCTATCATATACACAACTAAGCCCATTCGACTCTGGAACACTTTACATTCATCCAAATTTCCCCCTATTTACGAAAGTTGCTCCTTTAACAGCAATATGTCACACCAACTCGAACGAAAATGGATATGATTTTGGACCTCCTGCACAATTTTTCATTTTGCAAGTTCGGACATTAGGCAAGCAGTTTGCTTTTCGAACTCGTCTTCCGCAGTATATAAATAAGTATATCCTGTATACTGTATAAAATTATATACAATAATTTATATATACATGAAGGAAAAGTGATCAAGAAGCCTATAACTATTCAATACCTTTAAAAAATATCTTATAGGAAAACAAAAAATACCTTTAAATCGGAATGTAACTAACCAAGGTGCAAGACAAAACACCACCGTCTGCTGAATTGATATTACTGACAGGTGAGTAAGTTGGTCTATTTGTTTACCTGAGACAACCACACTCCATCAGGGACCGAGGACGCCGACGCTTGCGGTCCTGTTTGTCACGTGTTGTGCTGTCATACCTCCACTTCAACATCGTGGTGGTGGTGGCTGTTAGTTGTTTGTTTACGGTATTATGACGTTCGGACGATTGTTTTCAGGACACCAACGGCACCTCTCCCATTCCCCTTTAAACTCCTTCACGAATATTTTCCAGGATATCAAATGCATTTACTTCACTCTCTCTCTCTCTCTCTCTCTCTCTCTCTCTCTCTCTCTCTCTCTCTCTCCTCAAACTTTCATAATATTGTAGTCTTTCTTAACTTCTTCACTTAGCACTTCAGTTTTCTTTGTTATATTTTTTCCGTTTTCTCCACTTTCTATTTTCAGGTTTCATCACTTGAATTTTTCTTCAAATCATTACTTCCTTCACTTTTGTTTTAAATATTTCGCCTTTCGTCACATTTTTTCTTTAAAACTTTTCACTCTTTTCAGCTCTCTTAAAAATTTGCCTCGTTTCGTATTACCACCCATCCCTCCCTCCCTCCACCCCTACAGACAGACCGCTTCCCACTCCACTATTACACTACAGAACACTATATATACACCATCACTACCGACGAAGGGGATATATCGTAGCAGCAACAGTAGTAAGATCAACCTCGAGTACCGTAACCCAATACACACCATCTTACAGAATACACTGAGTTGAGTTGATAGCTGCCTCCTTACCTATACCTGACTAACCAAATAACACGTACACACAGGGGGTCACTATCACCAGGCTTATCTCTCGTGTTTATCGCCTATCAGCGCCACACCACCAATAATGCTCTAGATATCAAAGCAAATAACCTTACTTATTTCAATAATGCAGACAGATCTGGCGTTGATGCTGAGTCAGAGTACATAATTATTATTGATATTTACCTGCAGGTAGAGTATAGTGTGTTTCCCTAATTTTAATTTTATAATGTATAATCGTTCATGATCAGGAAAAGACTTTAAGCTCAACTTGTATAAGTATAAGTATGCATTATACACATTCTCAGGCATCTCCTTCAGGTAAGGAGTAACTGCACCAGATTGTATTCTTTTCTGGATGTTTGCTTGTTCATTCTGTCACTTCATGTCACTAATTACACATCATATTGAAACCAAGACAAGACCTTTCTCTATCGAATCGTTCCTCATCCCACTCTACTCTACCACATCCCACGCACCCTATTCAACACACACACATCTCCCTCATCCATCTACCTGTCCTCCATGGTCTAGTCAGCTGTTCTCTGTGTACACTCGAGAACTAATGTCGTGTCCATTACCACCAAATGTCACTCTAACCACACGGCCTGTTGATGAAGTTTTTGTTTACTTTTCTCTACATAAAATAGCCTGATTTTAGAGGGAACTCCAGACGGACATATGCTCCACATTCATGATTCTTTCTAAGGTCCCAGTGGTCTCCTAATGTATTAAACTAGTTCCCAGTATAAACTATACGTAACTGTCAGTACAAAGGTGGAACCAACAGTACATAACCAAAGAAATTCCTGCTGCGAGTGTTGAATTTAAATGACAAAATAGATCCTACTCTTTACTTTAGCAACTCCAACGAGAAAACCCCTATGCCCACGACTCCAAAATTACTAGTAAGGGATATGTTCCATGCCATAGTTTGGGTGAATCATTAATCCTCCAATTTAATGTCAAGAGAGTCTGTATCTCAAAGTGCGACTCATCTCAGGTAGGCTAATCCGGCAAGACACATGCAAGAACTCGCATAAATTTAAAACTTTCCCTTTCACTCTTCCTCACAAAGCAGAACTTGACGTACCATAAATAAAATTCTGCATCCTAATTCGTTTCGCATCCAAAGAGAAGTAAAGAGAGAGCATTTTTGTTTGTTATTATTGAGAAAGTTTCCGGGCACGTGTTCAAGTATCTGACCAATCAAGCAACCAACCAACCAACAAACAAACAACACACACCAAATAATCAACAAACATTACAACAAACTCGTCCACCAATCAACCACAAACTCACCAACCAAGCAACAAATTCCGGCACTAACCAAACAACCAATCAACAATCAATCCCACCAACCAAACAAACAACCAACCAACATGTGAGTGTGTGGAATGTTGTTGTTGTTGTTGTTGTTCTGCGACCGCCATGTCCCTTGAAGAAGAACCACGAGAAAAAAATATAAAATAAATGCCGAGAAAGTTTGCGGCCACGACCTTTGCAAACCGGACAGAGCACATCTCGACGAGGGTTGCCTAATAAATCCAAAAGAACAGGGTCGTGTAAGGTTCACACACACACACACACACACACACACACACACACACACACACACACACACACACACACACACACACACACACACCTGCTCTCTCTTTCTCTGACTAGCGCCAGTCGATTTATGATGTTGTGTAGAACTATTCCAGAATGAAGATGTATTGCAAACCTTCAAATGAATCAATAGCATCATCTGATATTAACAAAGACTATACAGAAAATACAGTTGCAGCACTTTTTAATAGGGTCATGTGTTGTGGTTGTCTAAAAGGTCTATTGATTCCTCCAGAGTGTGCCACATCACAGACTAGTACATCAACAAAGTAGTGAGGGATCTATTTTGGAGCAGTGCTTGAAGAAATTAATAGTCCTCCCATTTGCTTACAAGAGACAACCCCGTTACAGCAATAATATGCAGTTGTCTGACATGAAAACATTGCATCATATCCTTAATTATAGACTGCAGCAATATGCGGCAACTCCAACACAGATTTGTTCGCAGAATTCTTCATGTTACATGTTAAAGAAATTAATTATGTCATAATGGTCACATGTGCACCTACCTTGTGTGCGATATCCTGGGTAATATATGAGATAATAATCAAATATATAATATGAATAGAAAATATAATAGAGAAATATAATGTATAAATAAAGTAGACCGGCAAATAGATGGAATAAAAGAAAACTAAAGAGAATGTGACCTACCTTGTGGCTGCGGGGTCGGTGGTGTCAAGTGTGGTGGAGGCGGCCAGTTCAGATTCCGGCGCCAGAGTCACGTCGTCGCCGTCCCCCTCTGAGCCAGCGGCGGCGGCGGCGGCGACGACGGCAGCTGCAGCTGCGGCTTCAGAACAGAGGTCGATGTTGGCGTAATCACTCTCGCTGTAGGGTGACGTCTCGTACCCAGAGTCTTTAGTGAGTTTCCTGACAGAGCGGCGTTCCCTCTCAGCACGTTCTATGGGTCGAGTCACGCCCTTGGTCACGCCTTTCGTTAAGCCTACAGACACACCACTAATCTCCACAGCTGCATCCTGGCCTGTAATATCCCCGTTTATGGTCAGGTCACCAGTGCCGTCAATGTGTGCCGGGAGGTTCTCGTAAATGTTCTCGTGAACCTTTTCTGGCGAGGCTGTTAGAGGAGGGGACCCGATGGAAGACGGGGTCGGGGTCTGGATCGGGGTTGGGGTCAATGTGGATGAAGAGGGCGATGGAGGCGTCGGTGGGAGAGGTTCCCTTGGGCCCCCTGGACTCGACACGGACGATATGGAAGATATATCCTGCTGGGCATTGACTTCCTGCCTCTGCTGCTCCAGACGGGCTGCAGCACGGGCTTCTTCCTTATGGGACTTGTTGTCGTGGTAGGAGTAGCGCCGCTTGTTGCTGGCCTTGTCACAAAAGCTGTGGCTACGTTCCTTCTGTGTGGGGCTTAGGGAGTTGTTGAGCTCCCTCTCTGACGTCCAGTTGTTCTTCTTTTTAAGCCCCTTGCCCTCAGAGTGGTAGCTGGGGTTGGAGCGGGTCAGGCGGGGTTCGGAGGGCTCTCTGGCTCTGGCGCCGCTGGAGTCATCGTCGCGACTCCTGGCCAACGACCTCAGGAGTCTGGCCGCCGAGGGAAAGCGACCACTCTCACGCCGCTCGGGAGGGTGTCGTGTGGAGCCACCTTCCCGAGTACTGTTGTCGTCGCCAGCCTCACGGTTGCTTCTGAAACACAAGAAATATAATGATTAGCTTTGATTACATTATATTGGATGAGGTCAGATTAAGTTTGGCTATGTTTGGTTACACTTGATAAATTAGATCAGATTAAGATTGGTTTGGTTACACTAGATTGGATTATGTTAGATATGAACTACGATAACTATCAAAGTTGCTACGGTGGAGATTCATGAAGGGTAAATAATTTAAGGTGTGGGTGGTGGAGGTACAGGTGTGTTCAGGTGTGGGTGGAATAGCAAAACAGCTTCTCCATCATGACGCCAAGAAAGGCAGACCTCATTCTGTTTAGCAATTTTTTTATTTCCTTCCATCCTTTATCATTCTAATATTTTCTTACTATATCTTACTCACATTTGAGATAAAAAATTGAGGAAGGTAAACTACTACAATTTGAGAGAGGCAGAAAAGGAAAAGGAAAAAGAAGCAAAGTGAGAAAGAAAGGTAAAAGAACAAGGCGAATATGTAGAGAAAACAAACAGAGAGGTAGAAAAAACAGACGAAGAGGTAGAACAAACAGGCAAACAAACGAAGATGTAAAGGAAGAGACAAAAGAGGTGAAAAGATAAACAGAGGTAGAATCAGAGAATGGGACTGAGTGGACAGGCCTGAAGTGACCCTGGCCCCCATAGCTTAACCCAGGATACGCCCTCTCCGGGAAGTGTGTGTGTGTGTGTGTGTGTGTGTGTGTGTGTGTGTGTGAAGTGAGTGTGTGAAGTGAACCGCAGAAGGCCACTTTCATAGCCATCAGCAGCATCTCTCTATCTCTCTCTCTCTCTCTCTCTCTCTCTCTCTCTCTCTCTCTCTCTCTCCACACACACAAAAAAAAAACGATCACACACACACACACACACACACACACACCATCCATTCCACACCATCTTTGCAGCCCATTTATTAAGTTTTTTATTTACCTTTAGTATAAGTCCCAACACTTAGCTCATAATCATATCTGTAATAGTCATCCCCATCTTTACCCCGGCTTAGAAAATGGAGGGTTTCATGGGATACTTAATATGAAGGAAACCTGGGCTGGGGGATAAAAGGAGAGACAGGAAGAGTGAGGAGAGGAAGGAGCCAAAGTGTTAGGAAGAGTACGAATATACAGACCATAATATTCGTAGATGGAAGTATGGGTAGATAAATACATAGAGATATAGATAGAGATATAGATAGAGATATAGATAGTGAATAGGTGAGAAATCTTGAGAGAGAGAGAGAGAGAGAGAGAGAGAGAGAGAGAGAGAGAGAGAGAGAGAGAGAGAGAGAGAGAGAGAGAGAGAGAGAGAGTCCTCCGTTACACTGGCTCCTCCACTGAGGGGTGAGCCGTCGTGAGCCAAACAGGTTCCAGAGGTGAGCACCGCCTGACCTTTCACTCCACCCCCTACCTGCCTGCCTGCCTGCCTCTCTGCCTGCCTGCCTGCCTGCCTGCCTTACCCCCCGCAATACTAGTCCTTGCTTGACCTCTGCCTGCCTATCTACCTAAATGCTCTATGCCTAAATTCTGACTGTGTGTTTGCTTAACTGTTATCTGCCTCACTACCTGCCCGCCTTTCTGTCTGTCTGTCTGTATGTTTTCCTACCAGTTTGTCTACGTAAATGTGTTCTCTGTTTGTGTCTTCCTGTCAGTCTACCTGTCTTTAATCTACATAGGCCTAACTACCTTCTGCTTGTATGCCTGTTTTTCTGCTCTCCGTCTGCTTGCATATCCACTTCCAGTCCAAACCCTCTTCTCTCTGCCTGTCTGCCTATCCTCTACCTATCTATCCACTGAATCCTTACCTGCCTTTCTCTCCGCTATCTTCCTCCCTGCCTTTCTCTCCACTATCTTCCTCCCTGCCTTTCTCTCCACTATCTTCCTCTACCTTTCTCTCCACTATCTTCCTCCCTGCCTTTCTCTCCACTATCTTCCTCCCTGCCTTTCTCTCCACTATCTTCCTCATTACCTTCCTCTCCACTATCTTCCTCCTTGCCTTTCTCTCCACCACCTTCCTCCCTGCCTTTCTCTCCACTTCCTTCTTCAATGCCTTTCTCTCCACTGCTTGCCCGCCTGCCTGCCAAACTTTCCTCCTGCCTCCTGTCTTACCCCCTGCATTGTACCGACGCTAAAATACTACCTCCCTGGCCGCTCACCCCTGCACCCCTCCCCTCCCCTCCCCTTCTCCTGCCAGCCTGCATTACTCCTCCCCCCATCCTGTTGTGCCTGTGCCAATATTACTGCCTGCCCTCTGCCTGCCAACATTACACCTTGTCTGCCCCCTACTTCCATTCCTGCCTTCCTATCTGCTTGCCTACATTTCTATATACCTAGGTGCCTATTTGTTTACTATTCTACTTGCCCTACTCAGTCTTCCTACCTCTTTATCTAATTCGTTTACCTCTTCACTTATATACCAAACTCTTTGTGTCTCTACCTCAGTGACTGTCTTCCTACTTGTCTAACTATCTACCTACCCACATATCCACGTCTTTATCTCTGTATCTCAATGGTTATCTTCCTCTCTCTACCTGACTACCTACCTCTCTACCCAAGTACCTACCTCTCTACCTACCTACATATCTATCTCTGCTTGCATGGCGCTTCTTTTCCTGTCTCATAACCACATTTAATCGTATTTACTCATGTGTTTATGTGTGTATGTGTGTGTGTTATTGTTTGTTTGTATATGTGTTTGTTTACGTATGCCCGTGCTTGCGTGTGCATTTGCGTGATAGCGTGTCTCGAGTGTGTGTTGTGGGGAGCAAGAGATGACCCCTACCTCACCCCGTCGCCCCGCCCCTTCCCTCTTCTTATCACCCCCATCCACACTTCACAAAACACCACCACACCGAGGTTATGCTATCATCCTTCCTTCCTCCCTCCCTCCCTCCCTCTCTCCCTCCCTTCTTCCCTCCCTCCCTCTCTCTCTCCCTCCTTCCCTCTCTCCCTCCCTCTGAATAACGGAACACTACATTACACCCCATCAAAAAACATGCACACAAACTTTCCCGTGTCGTAAATGATACACTCGCTGCTATACTTTACACACTGTTGCTGTATAGGTGAAATGGAGGTTAGGGATTCCTCCACACTACACCGAGAAACACGGTGCTTTACTATATAGTCTTGGTCCTCTGTTTCCTGGCACATAGTTTGAAGGAATCAGTATATCATGTTAACTTCAATTTTTCAGATAACAATAAAAGGTCCCTTAAAACGAGGTCGTATATGTTTGTTCATGTGTACAATCGTGACAGCAGTGAACTGACAGCCTCCAATTACACAAATATAGAGGTGCGATACTCAACATACCAACTTTAACTTTAACTTTTAACACATACCGCATACTACTAATATTTATGCTGCAATATAGCGTTTACTTATTGATTCTATCTGACACACACACACACACACACGCCGGGGTTGAAAAACAAATGACGCGGCAGGATGCAAACACACCTGCAATCTTAAATATGATCCAAGTGCTTGTATGCATTAAAGTATGTTCGTATCTTGGGACAAACGTATCACTACAACTGTGTCTCTCTTGTTTAATGTTGATACTATAATTATGATTTCGTTTATATTTTGTGTATCTGTGTGTCTATGGACGAGTATCTATATTACCTGTGTATTTATGTATATGGGGCACAATATACAACAGCTAAATCATGCGTGTGTAGGTACAGTTCAGAGCAGATGAAGGGGAAACACTGCCACAGCCTCTACACATAAAACAGTGGGTGCCAGTCAGTACAAACCTTAGTTAGTTAGTATAAGATGAGGATTATCTCGCTGGGTTATTTGTTTATGTTCAACACTGTATCTCTCATCACTATATTATCTCTCATCGTGAATTGTTTATGCTCAACACATTATATTCCTCACCAACATATAACACAAAAAGTAAGAGATAATTAAAATTGATTCCATTCACGAGTAGAGAAGTTTATGTAGTGTTTTCTCTTCATCTACGCGGAACTGTACTTTTCTAAACCCTCGATCACTTAATATAATAATAATAATAATAATAATAATAATAATAATAATAATAATAATAATAATAATAATAATAATAATAATAATAATAATAATAATAGAAGATTGATCGATAGTCATATTCTAATTTGAGTGCATTGGAAGGCTATTAAAAATTCCTCCAAAGACTGCAGCCAAACAGAGGCATCCTGTATTCTGACGTAGATTGGAGGAATCAGCCCTATCCATTTCTGCCTGAAGGGGAGAGTATACTTTTGGTATATTGGAGCGACTTGATTCCTCCAAAATATGCCATAAAACCGAACTAAAGGAACAAAAATAATGGCGGCCTGTTGCTTGGAATAGTTTGGAGAAATAATTTGCTCGAGATTTACCAAAATTGTATCCTCCCCTTCAGAATGAAATCTCTTGGTGGTGGTAAAATAGAGGGCTACTAAATCCTCCAAACAAGAGCACGAAACAACAAATCCTCTAGTAGTAACATCGAGGTTACTAATTAAAATGTTTCCTGGGATAGTTTGGAGGAATCAGTAACCCTCCAATTTACCAAAAAGAAGTAATTTCCCCCCCCTTGAGTAAATTACCCTCCCCCCCTTTTAACTGTGAACCTAGACAAGTGGAACGCATTGTGGTTTATTATGAAGCCGTTCGTTTTATTCAACTGAAGGTAAACTCGAACGGTGTAAATATTGACCACCGGTGAGTAAAGTTTCCGGTCTCTTGAAAAAAAAAACACCTTGAATTATCTAAAGTGAGATTCGTATGTGTGTGTGTGTGTGTGTGTGTGTATGTGGGTGGGTGTGCATCGGGAACTATTACTCTCTCTCTCTCTCTCTCTCTCTCTCTCTCTCTCTCTCTCTCTCTCTCTCTCTCTCTCTCTCTCTCTCTCTCTCACACACACACACACACACAGAAACGAAGCTAAAATGCCTGAAGTTTCTCTGTGACGTCAGGAGGAAATGCCGACACCACCTCCACCAACCCGGACTACACCACCACTACACCTTCACCAACCACGACTACACCATCACTACACCACCACTACACCACTTCCAACCCGTACTACACCATCACTACACCACCACTACACCTCCACCAACCACGACTACACCATCACTACACCTCTCCCTCCTTGGCCCTCACTCTCCCTACAACACCTCATTATTTTATTCCACTTCATGACTATCACTAAATTAAACCTCTCTCCCTACAACACCTCATTTATTCCTCTTCATTAATACTACACTAAACTTCTCCCTACAACACCTCATTTATTCCTCTTCATGACTATTATTACATTAAACCTCTCCCTCCTTGACCCTCTCTCTGCTTACAACAACCTCATTCACTCCTCTTCACCATCATCATCATCATCACTATCGTATCATCCTTTTTCTTTTTATTTCCTTCCTTCTCATCATCATCATCATCTTTCTTCTTCCTTCGTTCCTTCTCAACATTAACATCAACATAGTAATCCTTTTTCATCCTAATTTCATTCCTTCCTAGCAATTTTGTTTACATTCGTGATGTCACCAAAAGAGAAAAATAAAAACACCCACAATGCCTA
This sequence comes from Petrolisthes manimaculis, assembly GCA_034508575.1. Taxonomy (NCBI): domain Eukaryota; kingdom Metazoa; phylum Arthropoda; class Malacostraca; order Decapoda; family Porcellanidae; genus Petrolisthes; species Petrolisthes manimaculis. The sequence continues at coordinate 408 of JAWZYT010005032.1, read as the reverse complement.
GCGAGTGTGTTTACATCAATGACGTCACAACATAGCAGCCTGGTGGTTTGTTTACATACGTGACGTCACCCGATAGCAGCATGACGGCTATGATAACATCCATGACATCACAAAAAAAAAAAACATACAAAAAACGCGATTATTTACACACACAACACGACAAAAATCAGCTGATCGAAAAACACCCACTTATGTGAAGAAGAATACGGCACTGCAATATCATGCATATACTTTGTACGGGAAAAATTATGGTCTTGAATCCCGTTTTATCTAGAGGACGATCAGCCAGCTAGCCTCCTCCACGACCCAACCTAGTACACGCTGCCAGGTATTGAGGTGAAACGGGATGTGAGGGTGTTAGGTTGTGAGGGGATGAGGGTGTGTAGAGGTGTGAGGTTGTGGAGGAAT
>JAWZYT010005031.1:40000-47947 GCA_034508575.1 Petrolisthes manimaculis | reverse complement strand
GAAGAAAGGAAAGTGGAATAAGAGAAAATCAAGAAGAGGAGGAGGAGGAGGAGAAGGAGGAAGAAGAAGAAGAAGAGGAGGAGGAGGAAGAAATGAGGCGAGGAAGTGAGGTCGAAGGGGTGGGGTGGGAGGAGGTAATGAGGCGATTGTATAACCTGGAACCGTGTTAAAGTGCGAGACAGGGGTGGAAATGAGGTGAGAGAGAGAGAGAGAGAAAGAGAAAGAGGGGAATGTGAAGGAGGGGATGAGAGGCCAAAGTGAGACTGAGGCCGTATAAGCTAGGGAAGGAAGGAAGGAAGGAAGGGAAGCCAACCACTAGCATTTTAAACTAACCAACCACCTCCACCACCATTTTCTCTATCTGTCTCTTTCTCACTTTCTCTGTCTCTCTGTCTCTGTCTCTGTATCTCTCTCTGTCTCTCTGTCTGTCTCTCTGTCTGTCTCTCTATCTCAACCAGTATCGTCTCTGTTACTGTATTCTTGCGTTAACACAATTTTTCGTTTTGTGTCGAAACATTCTACGTACAAAAAATAATTATGGCCATGGTAACGTTAAAGAATCGATCCCAAATGGTTTTTTTTTTCAACTTTTCCATAACAGCGTCGTCTTTAAATTACATCACTTAACATTAATGTGTCTTTACCTAATATTAAGATTAGCGATGTATTTTAAAGACAACTGTGTTTAAATTACTATTACTATTACATTACTATTACATTACTATTAGTTCACAAGACACTTAGGTTCAACATCAATAACAACAACAACAAGAGCTACTTTTATTTCACCTCCCACTAGAAGCATAAAGTCGATAATTGTTCTCAAAGTGACTAAAATGGCCAAACGATATCATTTTTTTTTATTTTTTTTTACCCAACTTGCTCCACAAAAGGATTGAAGCATGAAAAAAATTGGCACGAAGCCGATTTTCACCGAACTGGTCAGAGAGAGAAAGAGAGAAAAAAAAAAAACAAGTTAACAAAAAATAAATGACTTAAGTTGATCAAAAAAAATCCCTTAAACTTTACCTCAAAAAATACCGACACTCTGGGACCTCCATGACAACAACAACGACAACAACAACAACAAGAGTGACAGGGGTAACATGGGTGGGTGTGTCTGTTTTGGTCCTTAAGGGGGTGCGGGAATAGGGGGACAGACAGGCTTGATGAGTTGGAGAAATTACTGTGATGGAGTTTATATATTTTTCAGACACTTTATTATACGAACAGTCACGTATTAATTATTACTTAAGTAAAAACGTGGTATTATAGTGTAGATTAAAGTGATGAAGCCAAGTACAGTCGCGGCACAAAGTCCTTGAACAGACTTCCCCTTACACCCTCCATGGTCAAGGACTATGTACCACGACTGTACATATATATACAAAATAAACAAATGAATAGTGGGAAAAAAAAAAAAAACATAATGCAGCACGGAAAGACAGACCTGATTTTTGCTCTCCTCTGTAAGTTACAAAACAACAATAACAACAGTCTTGCCAACAGTAACAACAACAACAACAACAAACTACTAACTAACTTTCCACCATCCATCTATCCACAATTTACCACTTTCTGAAATTGATGTTCATGTTTGTGTGGTGGTGGTGGCTGTTATTGCCTCTGTTGTTCTGATTGTCTTTGTAGTTATTGTTGTTGTTTTTTTTGTTATTGTTGTTTTTTGTTTTTGTTGTTGTTGTTATGGTGTTGGTGGTAGTGGCACATGTTGAAAAATTATAACCTGTGTTTTTTATATCTTTAATTAATTTCATACAAAATAATGGTATACGTCATGTGTTATTTATTGCCAGGTGGATCGCTTCTGTTTATCATTTTTTTAAATTAAGGGGAGATTCTACAGTGTTGTTGACATATTGGAAGGTGTCTGTCTGATTCCTCCAAACTATGCCAGAAAACAGAGACAAATAAGGGATGGTCATTTATTTTGTGGCATATATTGGACGACTCAAGAGACCTTTCAATTCACCAACAAGAGAATCTCCCCTTAATTAACTGACGACAACTAGACGATTACAAGTTAGTTAGGCTATTTATCTTCTCGAGTTATAGTTATTTATTTTCTCGAGTTGCATTTTCGTACATACGCGAGCGATACTTACCATCTATGAACCGGCAGACAGATGCAGCAGAAATAGGCACATATGGGAATGTTTCTAGTGCTACCAACGTCGGTGTGTATGTAACCTTTCCTGCCCCTATATATGTGTGTATGACTGAGTGACACCTGATGTGGATGAGGTTCCAATAATATTTTCACGAATGTCGACCACCACCAACACCAGATCTAGAATACACACCATATGTCCACCACCCTGTTAGTGTCAATGTGTGTGTGTGTGTGTGTGTGTGTGTGTGTGTGTGTGTGTGTGTGTGTGTAGGGGGGATTAATTAAGCTGTGTGTGTGTGTGTGATGGGGTTAGGTGTAGGTGTGTGTGTGTAGAGGTTATTGTGTGTATGTTTGATTGTGTCTATAGTGTGTGTGTGTTGGGAGAGGGATTATGGTGTGTGTGTCTCTGTGTTTGTGTACATTTTTCTTAACCATCAGCTATTCCCTGGCTCTCCTTCCTTCCTTCCTTCCTTCCATTGCGAGGGCTTCACTTTTTCAGAGCTTTTGGGAACGGAGCGCTTACCACGGCTTAAGGGGAGTTGGAGGGGTTGAGGGGGTTGGGGGGTTGAGGGGGTGGGGGGGTTTGGGGTGGGTGGGAGGCACGACTTTCTTGGCGTAATGGAGGCTCCAGATTTCCCAAAAGCTTACCAAGAAACTAAAAAATAATCCAAATGACCAGGGTACTCTCATGGGTTGACCTGTTTAGTGGGTCATTTTGTAGGACTACGTAGCCTCCAGGCAGGCAGGCAAGGCGGTGAAGTAATCAGATTGGAGCAATTTTTTTTCCTGTTGAGTGTATGAGTGGATCAAGAAAAATTCCCTTAATGACCGAGGGGCGATATGAATGAGTTGAGGTATTTACTTGTTTATTCATTATTTTGTTTTTTATTTTCATTCTTCGGTCAGTGGTCGGTCGGTCGGTGGCACACAACACATTATCAACCCAACCCAACCCATCCCATCCCATCCCAACCCAAACCAAACCAAACCAACCCAACCCAACCCAACCCAACCCATCCATCCATCTATGATCATGCCCTCCATTTTACTCCTCCCTTTTCCCTGTTCACAGACCCACCACCAGTCACTACACACAGTACTTAAACTCTCCAATGTAAACTCTATTTCTTTTCACTCAAATCACTCCTCTCCTTTTTGCTTTTGCTTTCTCTCATTTCAATCCAATACTCTCCCCCCCCCCCTACCTCTCGTCGACCCCTTCCCCTACGACGTTATTACCCCTCCCATGTCCCCTCCACCACACCCAAATACCCCCTTGGTTTATTTCCTTCCCCTGCCCCTTAGAAGTGAAGAGGGGAAGGGGTAGGAGGGGAAAGGGGTAGAGAGGGGGAAGGGGTAGGAGGGGGAAGGGGTAGAGAGGGGGAAGGGGTAGAGAGGGGGAAGGGGTAGAGAGGGGGAGAGAGGGGGAAGGGGGAAGGGGTAGAGGGGGGAGCACCAAAGTCCCACATTATCTGGAATTTATGCAGCCAGGTCGCCACTACATCTGACTGGCCCGCCGCCATTTGCATGAATTACGACCGTATATTTATTACCGACACACGCCCAACTTTACCCCCCGCCCCCCGTCCCCTCCCTCCGACCTGCCCCACCCCAGCCCAGACTCCTGCAAATCTTTTTCGCGAGGCTTACCCACCCACAACATCGAGGTCTCGTTTTTGTCCCATTTTCATCTCGTCCTGGACATTGGCTCGGTTATTGGCGAGTAATAATGTTGTGTTGGGAATATTTAGTGTCCAGGACTGAGTGGTACTGTACATAGTTCTTGACCAGGGTGGAAGGGGAAGTCTGTTCAAGGACTATGGTATGTGCCGCGACTGTACAACCCAGATGAAAGATGCTCAACTCCTCCTTCTTGTACACATTATAATAAACAATCGAGTGAGCAATTTTATGGTTTCAAAACAGTGAAGGTTGGTAATAGTGTAAAAAAATAGTGTATACAAACCGTTGATAATAGTTTAAACAAAATAAGGTAGGTTTCAGATAATATAATAGTCATTGGGTGCCTCGAATTTATAACCGCATGTGTTTCTATTCACTCCTTAAACATCCACACATACACGCGTCTATTTTAGCATACCGTTCTCTCAGTATCACAAGTTTTTCTTCTTACTACATACCTCTTCGACAGTTATCATATTGAAACCACCAACCTTTCTATCAGGACCAAAATATACGTATTCCTCCAAGCACAAGCAAACACACCCACACACACACACACACACACACACATATTGTCCTATACTTTATAAACAACTATACTCTCATCTCAAAGCACACGTAATAAACCTTCCTCTGCACACTAGAACAATCTCCTCTCAACAAACATCCACACAACGCAGATAATTAAACAAGGCTCTTTCTCTCGGCATCACAAGGCCCACACACACACACACACATCCTTCCACCACACACACCCCACTTACTCACCCACACATTCTTTCACCACACATACCCCACCCACCCCACACGTACACCACACCACACCACACATTCCTCCACCCCCCCCCACCCCCACACACACATATATCTATTCTTTATACATACATCTCCCAACCACGCACACACACACACACACACACACACATCTCCACCACCTACCACACACACCACTAGGAGATGCAGAATGGTATAACTCTCTCAATGCTAGGTTCTCAAGGGATACAAGAAGGATTATTACGTATCCCACTCATCATTGCTGCCCCTTCATCATCATAACACAACACAATGATACAGTTTCTCTATCTTCCAAACACAATGATGCAGTTTCTCTATCTTTCAAACACAATAGCATAGAATATTATATTTATTTTACTATACACTCTTATAATAACACTACATTGACATCTCTATCTTCAAATATCCAAATTTATAACCAGTTTTTATACATAACACTGTGTCCTATCTACATTATAGGCACACTTTTAGGTAATACAACACCTTATAACAACCCCAACCACCAGTACCACAACAACAACAACAATAACCAAAACCACAACCAACAAAAAGCACAACACATTTACGTAGCACAACACCAATGATAAAACAACCCCCACCATCACTACCACCACAACAACAACAACAATAATAACCAACACCACAACAATAAGCACAACACATCTACGTAGCACAACACCAATGACAAAACAACCCCAACTACCAACCACCAGTACCACAACCAAAACTCCAGCATCCACACACCACCAACAACACCAACAACATACAGTACACTTCTCTTTATCTTTATGGTATATTCTCCTTCTAAACATTACGACATTTACAACAACAGTTTATCCTGATGAATTGTTCCCATCTGTGGTCTGTTATATCACCTTCAGTATTTACACATGGATATTATATACTGTATATATACGGTGCCTTCCTTCCTTACCTTCCCAACAAAACCAATTATTTCTCTCAGCACGGGATATCACATTATTTGTTCTCTAGGTATAATTCGATGCAGCTCTGCCTCTGAAGCTTCTCTGTCTGTCTGTCTGTCTGTCTGCTGTCTGTCTGTCTGTCTGTCTGTCTGTCTCTCTATCTCTCTCTCTCTCTCTCTCTCTCTCACACACACACACATATTTAACTCGTGACCCACCCTGCCACTCTAATAATGCAATTCTCCCAACCATTTTTGTAACCTTTTCTTTCCCAACAAGGCGAGGAAAAAGGCAAGGGGTAATCCGGAGTTTAGAGGAGTGTTTTATGTGTGAGGTCGGGATGTAAATACTCTCTCTCTTTCTCTTTCTCTCTTTCTCTTTCTCTCTTTCTCTTTCTCTCTCTCTCTCTCTCTCTCTCTCTCACACACACACACGCAAAATCCCGCGGGAACTTCTCATCAAAAGGAGAAAGAACTGTTGTACACTTTGCTGTACATCTCTAATGGTTGGTGTGTGTGTGTGTGTGTGTGTGTGTGTGTGTGTGTGTGTAAGAGGTACATGTATTTTACGTGTGTGTGTATGATTATGCGTGTGTGTGTGTGTGTGAGGTGTACATGTATTTTACGTGTGGGTGTATGATTATGTGTTAGTGTGTGTATATGTATTTATTTTGAGGTTCATATATTTTACGTGTGTGTGTGTGTGTGTGTGTGTGTGTGTGTGTGTGTGTGTGTGTGTGTGTGTGTGTGTGTGTGTGTGTGTGTGTGCTACGCGACCCAACATGAGGCTGCATTGTTGTCTTGTCCGAGATAAGGGGGCAATATGTCGAGTAGGAATGGTAGGTGGTGACTCCAGAACCCCTTAAACTAGGCCACGAAACACACACACACACAGACAGACAAACCACCTCAGCATATATACCCATGCAGTCCACCTGAAGTAGTCCCGGATGTTGTGTGGTTTAGCAAGGAGGAATCGGTAGCGTCCACTTCTCCCACAACAACGAATTGCCTCCATAATCCTCAGGTATATAGTTTCTTCTCTTCTTTGTCTGGGTTTAAGGTACCGTTGGGCAAGTCTGAATCTGCTACTTAACAAACACACACACACACACACACACTCAGACTCGGTGGTGCACTGTTTATAAATGAGTGAGGAATGGTGGTGGTGTGAGGGAGGGCATGGGTGGTGGTGATGGTGATGGTGATGAGGGAAGGCAGGGGTGGTGATGGTGATGGTGGTGGTGGGGGACGCCGTCGAATTCTTTATTTATTTAGTGGTATTAAGAGGAAACTGTAAAATCATACCTCTGTCTTAGATTCTGAGGAGGAAGTATGGGGAGATATACTTGACGAGGACGAGGAGGAGGACGAGGAGGACAAGGAGATGAAGCAGCCAGATGAAGAAGGAGGAAATGAGGAGGAAGAGATGCTACAGGAAGAAGAGGAGAAAGAGGAGGAAGAAAAGGTGTTGGTGGATGCAAACAATATTCCAGGATTTATGACCTCATCGTCCCCCTGCAGTAGTGGAGTAAGAAGAGACCCACGGGAAGCAGAAGCATCAGTTGGTGTTGGTGTTGGTGTTGGTGGAGGAAGGGTTTGTAAGGGCGTGTTATGTCTGGGATTTGTGGTGAGGGTGAATTGGAAAGGTTACTGATTCATGTCACGTCAAACACTCCTACACTCAAAAAAAGTCCTGTGGTGTGATGTATTGGTGGTGGTGTGACGTGTTGGTGGTGTGACGTATTGGTGGTGGAGGCATGATGTGTTGGTGGTGTTATGTGTGGGAATTGTAGTGTCGTTTTAATAGGAAAGGCTACCGATTCATGCCATGATACTAAACATTACGATACTCTTAAAATTGTATGGTATGACGAGGACCTGTACCTGTTGACATAGGCAAATGATAATTATGTAAGATGTCATCAGGAGGAAAAGAAAAAGGAGGAGGAAGAGAAGGAAAAAGAGTAAGGGAGGAAGAAGAGAAAAAGGAGAAGGAAGAGAAAGGGGAGAAAGAGAAGGAAAAAGTTAGGAGGGGGGAGGAAGAGAAGGAAAAATAGTTAGGGGTGGAGGAGGAGGAAGAGGGGGAAGAGGAGGAGGAGAAAGAGGAGGAGGAGGAGGAGGAGAAAGAGGAGGAGGAGGAGGAGGAGGAGGAGGAGAAGGAGGAGGAGGAGGAGAAGGAGGAGGAGGAGGAGAAAGGGGGGGGAGGAGGAGGTTGTTGCAATTTACAGGCTCCATGGTTGCTCGGCCACTAACAGTAATATAACTCGGAATTACTCGTAAACTTTTTCTCAGTAGCCCCAAAAGGTAGAGGCAAAAAGGTGGTAGGAGAATTTGCGTTATTAGGAACAGTGAGTGGGTGGGTGTGGGGGGGGATGTGTGTGTGTGTGTGTGTGTGTGTGTGTGTGTGTGT
>JAWZYT010005031.1:5000-35000 GCA_034508575.1 Petrolisthes manimaculis | reverse complement strand
TCATTCATACATATATATTTGAATAAAATACAAGTAACATTCACCCACCCTTACTTATTTATACATACATATATATAGTCTATATATACCAGTAACATTCACCCACCCTTACTTATTTATACATACATATGATAATCGCTATACCAAAATATTGAAATCCATTTATAGACTAACTTATACACGTAGTTGCCAAAAAAGGTATTGTGACAACTATTGATACAACATTAAATATATTAATGTCCATAGTTGTTTGTAGGAATTATAAGTATGTATTACAGAAGTATATGTATATTTCCTTCTGTTATACATGCTTATAGTCCCTACAAATAGTTGTGGATATTACTATGGTTAAAGTTCTATCAATAGTTGTCGCAATACCTTTTTTGGCAACTGTACATTACCTACATAATTATGTAAATTGCTGTGGTGACGTTTAGTTTCTCGAACGTAGCAATATTCATACACACACACACACACACACACACACACACACCTAAACACATGTTGAAACACACACACACACGTTAAAAAAAACACATCATTGTAAGAAAACAGGCAATATGGCATTACCAAACATATAAATCATCATTATTAACATAGAGCAAGTATTTATTTTTCCAACACCTTAGCTGCTCTCTACTATATTAACCGGTTCTTGGCTTCTCAATATGCAAAGGGTCCTGGTTGACTGGGGTCGTTGCCGTCAGTGATAACCGTTCGTACAGTGTGTTGTGTGGTGTCGTGTGGTGTCGTACAGTGTTTGGTGTGGTGTCGTACGATTGGGACACCCGGTATTCACACATGATGGGGTTTGTGTTATTTTTGTCAACCAACTATAGAGCTACAGAACAAGGATGTGTAATGTTGTAATGGTGAAGTGACTGTGTGTGTGTGTGTGTGTGTGTGTGTGTGTGTGTGTGTGTGTGTGTGTGTGTGTGTGTGTGTGTGTGTGTCTCTCTCTCTCCCTCTCTCTCTCTCAAACACACACACACACACCTGGAGAACTCATCCGATCTCTCTTTCTCACACGTCAAGGAAGGAAAAGTTGCATACATATTGAAAATTACTGCAGCACAGATATCTCTCTTTCTCTCTCTCTTTCTTTCACCTTGACGATAACTCTACTGAGGTCACGAGGACAACACCAGGTCACATTATATTTGGAGTCAATGTAGGCCTCCAAAAACACCTACAAAACAAAACGCATTCCCTGTATAACTTCATATGGAGGGGTTCTGTTTCCTGACATAGTTTGGAGGAATCATTAGCCTTCCGATATCCTATAAAAGGTTACTCCCCTTAATTAATCAAATGTAATATACAGGTCGAAGCTACAAACGTTACAAACAAAACCTGAGTAAGAATATTCTGCCATTTATGATGCAAAATTATAAAGGATTCAAAATATCTGTAAAAAAAAGTTATTACAAAACATTGGTATATTTTGCAAAGACTATAATTTACTTTTACGTCAAGCACTATTAAAAAAAAAAAAAAAAAAAAAAAAAAAAGTGTAGAATACCCAGTTAGAAAAAAAAAAAAAAAATAATATGGTGCAATGTGTCACACTCTTCATTATATAATCATACTTGAGGGCTTTGTACTTTCTGGCTACTAATATCCCTTGTAGCCCCTTGTATGTTGTTTGTACCCAGGTTCTGTCTTCAGGCACGTGATAACTACTACTACTACAACTATTCTTTGTATAAATTTTGTAATAATCTATTTATTGACTTGTGTTTCCTGTATCTTGCCCTCATAATATGCCAAGAAACAGAACCAGATGGACAAAAATAGTGGTGTCTTGTTGCTTGGAATAGTTTGGAGGAAATCAGTTGCTCCAGATTTTCCAACACTGTACTATACCCTCTTAAGGACACTGTAATCATGTATGAGAATTGTTGGCATCTGATTCCTCCTGACTATGCCACGAAACAAGCTCCTTCCATATAGAGGTGGTGTTTCGTGGCAATGTTTGAAGGACTCACTAACCTCCAATAATCTCACTACATCACGTGCATGTTGGTAAATCTGGAGCAACTGAATCCTCCAAATTATTCCAAGCAACAGGCACTACGTCACTACGGTCCTGTTTCCTGACATACTTTGGAGGAATCAAGAACCTCCAGTGAACTAAAAGTATACTGTCCCTTTAAGAAACTCATCAATCCACTGTAAACAATTATTGACGAGAAAAGATGGTGGGAAGCTACGGGACATCAGGCTCATACTAACTATATTATACACACAACATTTTATTATACACCAATAAAAACAAAATACGGTAACTGTAAGAGGAGAGATGAAAGTAGAAGTCACAATCTCTTGCGGCGATAACAATTGAACCGTTAGTCGACCCCCGGAGCGTAATGGAAGGTGTTGAGAAGAATAAGTAAAATGTGTAGGAGGAGAAAAGTACATATTATTATGGTAGACGGGTCGAGGGGCAAAGAGTTGGTGGGTTCGCGAGGTGGCCGCCAGAGGGAATCTCCGTGTGGCGGGAAAAACCATTACCGCCAAGAAAACACATCCACCCAACACTACTACCATGCATTGTTGTCCCTCATTAGTGAAAACACGTACGAAACGACCCATAAAAGTGATGGAATATTAGTTTGCTCTCGGGAGGAAGAGCAGATGTTGTCGAAGTAAGTATGAGAAGAGAGAGTTAAGGTAATGTCGAGTGCGCAAGCGAGGTAGGTAGGTGGTGGTGGTGGCTTAGGGAGGGGTGAGGTGAGGTGAGGTGAGGTGAGGTGGGGGGCAAGCACGGTCTCACGGAACAAGCCAGGCAGTGATCCGCGGACGTCTGTGGTGAGAGTAGTAAGGCTCCCCGCTCTCCCTCCTCTCCCTCGCTTCTCGCGTTAACCCGCCTTGTCGCGTCTCCAGGTGAATTTTGCCGATGGATAAATAATTGGCACAAAATCTGCTCTTATGTTTGTTGTTTTATTTTTTATGGTGGCGGTGATTTAATGTTTTGTAAATGCGTCTGATATATATTTATGCCTTCCTAAAGAAAGTGCAAGAAACTATAAAAGAGAATATATAAATTCCTGTTGAAAAGTTAATGATATGCATGTCTGTGTGTGAAGGAAGGCAAGGCATATAAATTAATCAAGTGTATCATGTATAATTGAAATAGGTCTGGGAATTAGAAGCCTGATTAAACTTCCTAAACCACAAATTGGAAACTCATTCATGACCTTTAAAAGACACCATCAATGTTGTATAAATAAAACCATCTTCCAATCTTATACTCTTGAATTCCAATCGGGCAAAGGAATATATTTTTAAGAAGGAAGGAAGGAAGGAAGTAGATGTAAAAATGAAGGAGGTTATCTATCGCAATATCCACACTCGTATCGCATCACCCTCTCGGAGTTTAGAAACTTGATGTAAACAAATATAATCGCCTCGGATCCAACCCCGGGAACGAACAAACAAACAAACAGACAAACGAACGAACGAACACATCGATCCCTGAAAACCCGCATGCATCTCTCGCCGAGTCTGGAAAACTTGGAAGTAAACCAAACAAACTTGATCCTTCAAATACTCTATTAAACATTCACTCACCCGCTTCATCCATCCATCCATCCATCCATCCATCCATCCATCCATCCATCCATCCATCCATCCATCCATCCATCCATCCATCCCACGCTACCGTAACCACTCCGTAACCACTCGGGCAACTTTTTCTTCGACGCTTCTGAAGATTAGTGTTTTAAGAAAGTATAATCTGAGGGGGAAGAAAATACTTAAGCAATCTTATTGAAACGATTTTATTTTTATGTATATATAGATCTTTCTGAAACGAAAATGAAATGCTTAGATATATTAGTGAAATGAAGAAGAAGAAGAAAACAACTGAAGAAATTTTACTGAAACTAAAATTGAAACTTAAACATCTTTCCAAAACGATAAGAAAGGTGGATGAAACTTGGGCTCCTGATTAGATTAACTCTCTCCTCTTCGCCTCCACACACCACAATGACTACTTTGTACCTCTCTCTCCTACTACAGACTTAATTAATGATTAGCAGAACAATGGACAATGTATCGCCTGTAGTTTAAAAAAAAATTGAGGGTCCTTACTGGAGCTCTATGAATTCTCCAAACTACTCCGGGCAACAGATTCCCTATTAGAAATACTGAAGGGTTCTGTGGCCTGGATGAGTTTGGAGGATTCATAGAGCTCCAGTAAGGGCCCTCAATTTGTTTTAAACTACGGGCCTATGTATTCTACTTGGATATTACGAAGGAGAGAAACGACGAAGTCAAATTATAACCGTACTCGTTTATCGAAAATATAAATCTCTCCACTTTTGGTAACGCTCTCTGAAGAATAGAAAATATCCTAAGAAATGATTTGAAATTAAAAATAAATCAAAATCAAACTGAAAATCAAATGCTAGCTAGATATATAGTTGTTTTTTTCGGAATTCTCGACACAGAATTCTACAAATCAGAACAAATATTTACCAACCGACTTGTGCTTAATCAAATGCTCATGGACACGTAAAAACACTTGAATTTAATTGCTGAAAATATCCCAGAAACTTTACAACAGGTCACGTCAACATAATACGTCTACGCTTCCACGACGAGAAGAAAAAAAAACAACACGAAAAAAAAAGAAGAAAAAAGGGGAACACACTCTTGAACTCAATTTTGTGTTCCCATTCAGGGGTTCATGTATTCATCATATATATATTTTTTTAGGATGAAGTGGATTGCTACAGAGTCCTCCAATCAGTGCCAGGAAACAACACTCCATATGGGCCTTATACGAGTAGGGAGATGATGACTGTGTTTTGTAGTGTAACTTGGAGGATTCTGTAGCCTTGTTTCACTTCCAAGTTTATTTGCTGTAATATTTTCGATTTTGGAATTGATCTTATAGTTTATTATTATTATTATTATTATTATTATTATTATTATTATTATTTTGTATATTTCACGAGTTCTCTCTTTCATTCTGTCTTTCTTTCAGTTTTTAGTGACATTTCGAGGTTTGGAAATGAATATGCATTTATTTACATATTTGCCCATTCAGTAGTTTTTTTTTTAATTTTATTTTTTATTTAATTTTTTGTTGTTGTTGTTGTTGTGGACATTTAGGAGTTTGGAAGGAAGGAGGGAATATTTTAGTTTCTACTATTCAGACTGGCCTGGGATCGAGGGAACATTATTGGAGTGCTACCGATTCCTCCAAAATATGCCGGGAAACAAATCACTTCAATGTCACCATGAGGGGATCTGTTTCGTGACATAGTTTGGAGGAATCAGTCAGTAGCCAGTCCTTCAATTTACCCCTCACGAGTTCGTTCCCATAATTGTGTGCTATAGTCAGAAAATGGGAGATAAATGAGTCCTTGAAATATTGCCACGAAACACACACACCTACAATATATGGAAGGAGCTTGTTTCGTGGCATGGTCAGGTGGAATCAGAAGCCTCCAATGTTCACACACAATCACAGGGTCCTTAAGGAGAGTCTTAATTAGTTAATGGTGTGTGTATTGGAGGACTAGTGGTGGTATTGGAGGACTTACTGGTGGTATTGGAGGACTAGTGGTGGTATTGGAGGACTAGTGGTGATATTGGAGGAAACAACAAACACCCTTTTACTTCTATAGTTCCTCTGTGGTCGTCTGTTTCCCGGCACAGTTTGGAGGGAATCAAAAGCGCTTTTAATTAACATATTCTAAGAGATCCTTCTCTTTTAAACACCTACAATCATTATCATTGTTGTATGTTGCTCTGTATGAGTCAATATGTAGGCATGTTGTAAATATGAATAGGTCTACATTTTTGGGTACATGGGTGGATATGTGTGTGTGTGTGTGTGTGTGTGTGTGTGTGTGTGTGTGTGTGTGTGTGTGTGTGTGTGTGTGTGTGTGTGTGTGTGTGTGTGTGTGTGTGTGTGTGTGTGTGTGTGTGTGTGTGTGTGTGTGTGTGTGTGCGTGTGTGTGTATAAGTGTGTATATGTGTGTGTGTGTGCAAGTGTGTGTACAAAACAAGTCCACATGACGCATTTGAAAGCCAACAACGACAACAACAACAACAACAACAACAGTGTGTTTCGAAATAAATCAAGTCATGACAAACAAAACGGAATGTATATCTAAAAATCATCGTCCCGAGTGAAGTGATTTGAAAACGATACGAGAGGCAGATGGAAAATAAAACCCCATTCTCTCGGGGGACACAAAAATTCCCTGCAAGATAATGGATTAGAGCGATAACCCCTGGAAGAAAAAAGATATTGGTGAAGTAGTGAGAAAAATTACGAATAAACGAGTGAGCGAGAGAGAAAAGAAACTGCGGGTACCAGAGCTTGTGGAATAACAGAGAAAGCAACAACACAAGGGATATGAAAAGATAGGAGGAAGTGAAGGTAAAAGGCTAACGTTAATTAAGGAGGGAGAATGTCATACCTGTAGTGAGTACGAGTAAGGTACAGAAGGTTAGAGAGATAAGGTGGTGGTGGTGGTGGTGGTGGTGGTGGTGATGGTGATGGTGGTGGTGGATATAGAGATGGTAAGACTGTTGTTATTAATAGATGATGATGTGTAAGATTGGGAAGAGAGATAGAGGGAGAGAGATGTACAATTGCCTGCACTTATAACTGGTACACTTAAAGAGGATTAATAGCTCTGAATGTACCAGTTATAAGCGCCGGCAACTGTACATAGAAGATGAGGCTGTAAGACATATTAGGGTGTTCTAGAGAGGGTGGGAGTTAGAGGGAACATTATTACCGACAATAAAATGAATGGTTTGGAAGAGTAAAATAGACAATACACGAAAAAAATAAAATATCTTTACTCGAGAATGACTACTTGGTATATTTACGGCAAAAGGCATGTCCCACTTTCATTTATTATATTAGTGGCCTGTTTAAATGCGCGCTGTTGGTCTTATCCATAGATTCTAAAGAATAAAACTAACAACCTTCCTTCCTTTTTCAATCCATGTACATGTGACCAAAACTGTAACTATACAATTCACTAAATAACTAAAAAAACTAACTATGGGTAACTAACTAACTAACTAAGCAAACCAAGAGAACTAACTAACTAACTAACTAACTTACTAAGGTAACTAACTAACTAACTAACAAACTAACAAACTAACTAACTACTTACCTTCCCTTTTTCAATCCCTGTGCATGACCAAGTGACACAATGCATGAACGAGGGATTATAATGGACTACCTCCCCCCTCCCCCCTCCCCTCGACCCGCCTCCCCCCTCAGACAGAGACACGAGACTGGATATTTTTTTTTAGTAGCAAGGGAACGCCATCATTGTTGTTGTTGTTGTTATTGTTGTTGTTGTTGCTGTTGGCTTGGAAAACGGATACCTTCTCTATTAATACGGTATTTTGCACATTATTTTTATTTATTTATTTTATTTGTTTGTTTATTTAGTTGTGTTTTTTTTTACCAAGCACGCATTGATAAAAGTTGCTTACAATGGAGTAGCGAGTAAACAAAAATCGATGAGGATGTTCTGGCCAAAGGACTGTACACACACACACACACACACACACACTCACACACAGACGGGGCTTTTGAAGTGCGATAGATCTTTGTGGGTATAAAACGAGAAAAGAAAATAATGCAAGACTTTCTGTGGATATTAAAAAAAAAAAACATACACACACACACACGAATGACTTAATGTGTTGTTAAGGAAAGTAGCGTGGAAAAATTTGGAGAACCTGATTCGTCCAAACTATTCCGAGCAACAGGCCACTATTATTTTGTTGTCAGTCTAGCCCTGTTTCCCGACATACTTTGGAGGAATCAAGGCGCTCCAATGTAGTACCAAAAGCCAGTAAGTGAAATCCATCTTGATGACACCGTAGACTTTCATAGACCCTAGGTTTAAGAAAATTGGTGATAAATGAGTCCTTCTTAGATTGCCACGAAATACTACCTATAGTGAAGGAGTTTGTTTGGTGGCATGGTCAGGGGGAATCAGAAGCCTCCAAACCATTGACATACACAATCACACACAGGGTCCTTATAACCACTATTATATATATTTTTTCTTTTTCGTAAAGAGTGAATTGAGAAGCTCTATGAACGCCGCGCACAGACTATTAAACCTCGTTCCCTTTTAGGTTGTAGTAAAATTTTGTAAGTAGTTAAAAATAATGCAATAATTAAAAATAACTAAATAATGACAGTGGGGGACAAAAGGTTGAAGCATAAAATTAGCCACAAACTTATTCAACTCGCTCACCTCCATTGTAAACATTCATAACATTAATAATAATAATATCAACATATATTTAGGACCATTTAACAGGTACCGTAATAAAACATAACGGAATAAATCTGAAGGCTTGGTAAATCACACACACACAAACAAACAAACACACACACTCTTTCTCTCACTCTCTCATTCTCTCTCTCTCACACACACACACAAAGAGAGCTGTGTGACACGCCTCTTGGTAGCTGAGGGAGTAATAGTGTGAAAGGAGGGACAATCATTAGAAGTCATTAAGAGATCAACAGTTAATGGTAGCTTTCCTTCTTTTTATTCTCTCTCTCTCTCTCTATGTCTCTCTCTCTCTCTATTTCTCTCTCTCTCTCACACACACACACACACACACACACACACACACACACATACAGAGTTCCTTCCTCATTCCACCACCACCACCAGGACAAATAACGAATGCCAGTCGTGTTTACCAGTCTGTTCTACCCCCTCACCCTTTTATTAGGATTTTTACTACAGGGGGCAGGGAGGCAGGGAGGCAGGCAAGCTTTAGTGGACAATATTACACCACCACGTTGACTGGAGTGAGTTTTAGCCCTAGACTCTGGTCAGGTTAGGTTAGTTTTGATATTACTACTACTAGGTCAGTGTTTGTTAGGGTTTGTTTTGGTTACGAAGGATTAGGTCAGGACAGATAGCCTATGTTTGTTTGGTTAGATATTGCTGTTAGGTTAGGTTAGGTTAGGTTAGTTATGTTACGTAGACCTGAGTTAGATTAGGTATTGATTATGTACAGATTGATTAGGTACAGAATAGGATAGGATTGGTTAGATGACGACCAAATAAGTCAGGATGGGTATGCTTGAGTATGCTACGGTATTAGTTTGGTATAGGTTTGTCTAGACTAAAAATAGAATTAGCATGGTTAAATGTGGCAAAATTATAACATAAAAATATAGGAAACCTCGTTAGATAAACACCGTAAGCTCAATTCAAGGCGGTTTCTGATTTCGTTTGATTTGATTTGTGATGTTGAGTTGGGCATGATTAGAAAAGGTTAAGCTAATTTAGGATGAAGTTAGGGTCGGTTAGGCACGGCTGAGATGTATGTGTGTGTGTGTGTGTGTGTGTGTGTGTGTGTGAGAGAGAGAGAGAGAGAGAGAGAGAGAGAGAGAGAGAGAGAGAGAGAGTGAGAGAATGAGAGAGAGAGAGTGAGAGTGTGTGTGAGAGAGAGAGTGTGTGTGTCGAACGTAACACTACAGACTACAGCAAAGTGAACGAACCTTATGTATTTTATCCATAAAAAAAAAATACAACAACATTTATCGACTCTAGTGAAAAGAATACATACAGGCCAGTCCCCTGAATGGCAACCCCGAATGAGAATAATATAGAAAATGCCCCCAAAGAAACTTGTAACGAGGGCGGAAGCAGAGCAGAGACGCGGGGGGAAAAGAGTGGAAAAGTGTGAGAGGCTCAATAAATGCACAGCGTTCTCGGTAGCGTGCGTTTCCGAGCCGGCGATTGCTATTTCTCTGACCATCATAAAAACACAGCGAGGGAAAAATGCAAACTGTGTGCCGAAATATGATGGAGAAAAAATTGAAAAGTCGTCTCCAGAATGTAAAATGCACACTGTGTCGGGCGGGAGTGGGTGGACGGAAAGTGAACAACGGGGCAAGACAAAGACGTTCAACAGAAAGCAGGAGTGATGATGATGATGATGATGTTCTGGGAAAGACAGTGAACAGGTTTATGGTTGATGAAAGATACAGAACTGAGCACGAACAAGTGTTGAACAAAAGGAATGATGGTCTGGTATATAGAGTGAACAGGTTTAGGAATGAAAAAAGATACATAACTGAGCACGAACAAGTGTTGAACAGAATGAATGATGCACTGGGAAAGAGAGTGAACAAGTTTATAATATTATAGGAATGACGAAAGATACAAAACTGAGAAAGAACAAATGTTGAACTGTTTTAAAGACACTGTGCCGATTGTACGAGTGTGTTGAGAAGGACAACATTTAACAGAAACAGAATAAGCATAACAGGATCCTAAGTTGAGGAAAATAGATGATAGAAATTAAGATATGCTGTAGTTAGTAATGTTCTGAGAAGTTAGGATTCAAGTTCAGTAGAAACAAAACGTCGTCGAATGAAACATATGATGAACGGGAATAGGGAAAGCAGAAACACATGTCGAGAATAAAGAGACAAGAGAGAGATGCATGTAGAGCTAGGAATAATCGGCATTGAAATATTAACTAGTGCTAAACAGACGCAACAGTGGAATATATAGAAGATACAGTAACCTAACCAGTCGAGTTGGTATTGTGTTAGAAGGTTAATAAAAGACTGATGATCACTACAAGCAAGGTGTTGGAAAAAACGACTGTGTGCAACATGATCACTATATGAAAAAATACGAGGAATAATAATAAATGTTGATCTGGAACAAATGACAAATAAACAAACAAACAAACAAACAGAAAAATATGAACTCTGGATTACAAAACTTAGCAAAAAAAAAAAAAAAACAGACATGGTGGAAATATAAATCGGTGAGAGACAGTACGGGTTTAATTAAGGTGACAAATACTCTCCCACAGTGAATAACAAACAAAGGTGTAACGCGACACAGACACAACAAACAAGTGACAATATAATATGAAAGGTTTACAGTATCCAAGGTGTAACATATGGTACTGGTGATACTCAGGACTTAACTACCATTACCACTACTACTACTACCACTACTACTATTACTACCACTACTATTATTACTTCTACTACTACTAGTATCACAGGATAATGCTATTTTTTGGGGGTGCCGGAATAAGGGGACAGGCTTGGTTGAGGGGATTAGGGGGTGCGGGAATAAGGGGACAGGCTTTCTACCCACTCTAAGCCTGTCCCCCTATTCCCGCACCCCCCACCCCAAGAAGCTTCAGTCTAACTCCTCCTTCAAACCAATCCCTATAATATTTACTTCCTTCTCTACATCAGTCTAATTCCTCCTCCTTCTTCTTCTTCACCTTCATTTCCTTCTATTCACCTCCACACTTCACATCAACACTTCCCCACTTCCCGGAAATCGATACACATCAATATTCCCTTTTGTCCGTCCACCTGTGTGTGTGTACTACCTGGCTATCTATCACATTTTCCCATTGCTCTTTGTAAAAAAATTCTGTCGTAATTTTGTTTCTCATGATTAATTAGCCCCCGTCAATTACCTTTATACGAGCAATTTTCTTTGTCATTAGCCTTTTCCGAATCATATAGCTAGCTTGGGTCAAAAAAATTCTTTGTATTTATTTATTTATTTATTTATTATTGTTCATTTAATATCTATAAAATAATTAGGTATTTCGAAACATATTATTATTATTATCTTTATAAATTATATTATATCTATACATATTATAAATATCTGCTTGCTTTATATCACCCAATCAACCTATCAACCAACCAACCTATCCACAAACTAACCAACCAATCAACCAACCAACCAACCCACCACTCACTCACTCACACTAACTCATTTTCTCTTTCTTTCTTTTTATGTTGTTGAAATCGCAATGAACTCATTTCCTCATTACCTCATCGCTCTTACAGTCACTAAATCACCTTCTCTCTCTTTCTCTCTCTCTCTCTCTCTCTCTCTAATATCCATTTTTCTCACTAGCATTAATCACAAAGCTCAACTATCTCACTAACTCACATGCTCTCTTTAATCTCTCACGGAACTCATTTTCCTCCCTAAATCATGGCACCCCCCCTACCCCACCCCCACCCCAGGCACCCCCACTCACCCCCTCAAAACATTTACGTGTCGCGTTGGCACTTAAGGTGGTAATTCTATTTTGGTACATTGGAGTGCCTTGATTCCTCCAAAGTATGCCAGGAAACAGGACCAGATGGACAAAATTAAAGGCGTCCTGTTGCTTGGAATTAGTTTGGAGGATTCAGTTGCTCCAGATTAGCCAACACTGTACTTGCCCCTTAACTCGCTTTTCATAGTATCTCGTTGTGTTCCCCTTGTCTCACGTGAGGCTAAACTCGACCATTTACCAACTCCTTGATCATTTTTAGTGGCCCTGTCCTCGTCGTCTTTCGTCCGGTTGTTGCCCTTCTCTCCCTTTTATCGTCGTCATCGTTCGTCCTTTTATTTCTTGCCATTTGTTTTTGTTTTTGTTTTCATTTGTCTCTTCCTCCTCTCCTTGCGCTTTCTCATTACCACTGACATCCTTTTTCATGCATATTTCTATTCGTATATTATTATTCTCGTATTTATTATGATGATGATTATTATTATTACTATTATTACTATTATTATTATTCCTTGCTAAACGCTATAGTCACGTAATAAACTATAACATTATTATTATTATTATTATTATTACTATTATTATTACTATTAATTCTATTATTATTATTCCATGCTGAACGCTATAGTCACGTAATAAACTATATCACTATATTAAAAATAATAATAATAATAATAATAATTTTTATTATTATTGTTATTCCTTGCCAAATTATATAGCCACGTAATAACCTATATAACCTCATTGCCAATGTTCCCCAGGGCGTCGAAGTGTGTGTGAGTGTGTGTGTGTGTGTGTGCAATAGTCGAATACAGAAAAAAAAAAAAAATCAGGAAAAAAATATTTAGAAAAATCAGGAAAAATATATAAAAAAAAATCAGGAAAAATATATCGAAAATCAGGAAAAAAATACAAATGTAAACAGTGTGACTCGGTTCAACTCAGCTCCTCGATCCAGTTGTCTCTCTTCAATGCTATCTTCAGTATATACAGTATAAACTTCAACATTCCCTCCTCCTCCTCCTCCTCGCCCCATCATCATCAACAACAACATCATCACCTTCACTACAGCAGAGGTAAGCAACTCCAACACTCACTCACTCACTCACTTATTAAGGGGGAAGTTTTGTGTTTGTAAATCTGGAGCAACTGATTCTTCCAAACTATTCCAAGCAACAACAGTCCACCGGTATTATTATTATTATTATTATTATTATTGTTATTAGTATTATTATTATTATTATTGTTATTAGAATTATTATTAGTAGTAGTATTAATATCATTATTATCATTATTATTATTATTATTATGTTTTTTCTCTTAATGTTCGAATTTTGTGTATATTAAATGACTCTTCTAAAACCTCGGTGCTCTCTGCTTTAACTCTTAACTCCTCCCCTTTCCTCTTTCATACACGAACATATATATTTTTTCTTTTTGCCGCTCTTCCATCCTTTCTTTCTTAATAACTCTTTCTCTCTCATATCTACACAAACACATTTTCTCCGTTCTCTTGCATATATGTTATTCTCTCTCTTTCTCTTTCTCTCTCTCTCTCTCAATATCCATTCTCTCTTTGTTCCTTCCATTATCGAAATTATTCACCCCTTTCCCTCTATCTCTATTTCTCTTCATTTCTTTTTCCTTCCTACCTTTCTCTCTCTCTGTTATGTATACAAATATTCACCTTTCCCGTGTACCTTCCTTCCTTCCTTCCTTCCTCAATATATCACTATCATTCATATACAAACACAATATCTTCTCTGTACTCTCGTCGTTTCCTTCCTCTCCTTCTCTCTCTCTCTCTCTCTCTCTCTCTCTCTCTCTCTCTCTCTCTCTCTCTCTCTCTCTCTCTTAAATCCTTACCCTTCCTCCTCTTCCTCCTCCTTTTTATCTTTATCTCTTCCTTCTACTACTACTCGTAATCTCTTCCTTCTTCCTTTTCCTCCTATTCGTAATCTCTTCCTTCTTCCTTTTCCTCCTATTCGTAATCTCTTCCTTCTACTCCTACTCTTTTTCTTTTTAATCTCTTCCTTCTTCCTCTGACTCGTCCTCCTCTTTAACTTTTATTTTGATTTCGTTTATTATATTTTAATTTTTTTAATTTTCTTGTCATTCTGTCACTCATAATTATACTACTTTTCTCTCGCTCCTCATTCTGTCTCTTCCTTTATCTCCTTAACCACTCTCTCACTTCAAAGAATGAGAGACAGAATGACAGAGACAGAGAGACAGAGACACAGAGAGAGAGAGAGACAGAGAAAGATATGGCGAGACAGAAAGACAGATAGAGAGAGATAAAGAGAGAGAAAGAGAGATATAAAGAAACAGAGACAGACACAGACAAAGTGACATAAATACATACATACATACATACATTCTGGCAGGAGTTACAGTACCAGAAAAAAGTATATATAAATATGCGTCTTCCAATTTCAGAACAGAGTGAACCTTTTACAACATTGCTTTCACCCTGGTCCTTCACACTATACACAATAATAATAACACACTTGTTTTTGTTTTTGTTTACTTTTGGACTTCCGCGTGTACCAGGAACTTTGAAATTCAGCGGGTGATCTGTAAGGCTGCCTGCATACATACATACATACATACATCATTTGTAAGGGAACAGTAGCCCCCCCCCCATCCCCTCGAACCTCTCCCACCCCCTTCCATCCCCCCACACACCGAATGCTACGAGGTGTGTGTGTGTGTGTGAGTGTGTGTGTGTGTGTGTCGAGGTTGGTTGGTTGGTTTTCAGTTTGTTTACTTGTTAATTCATATTGTGATTATAAATAAGTCTTTCTTTATTGCTTAATTTGTGTAAAAACTAAACCTTTATTATATCTCACGACAATCATTAAACTTTATTGCAAGTAAAAATAAATAAATATATAATTAATATAGGCAGTTTAAAACGATTATCAGGCGTTGGTTAAAGGATACAAATACGCTCTCTTTATGAAGTAATTAAGGCCTATTCTTTTTTTTCACAACACACATTATCACTCTAGGTAGGTCGCTTGTTTGTTTGTTTGTTTGTTTCCTGACGCACTATGGAGTAAACCAATTGCCTCCCAACACACCACTGATATCTATAATAATATAATATTCTAATAATATTAAATTAAAGCATTTGATTCCCACTGTCGTAACTTGAGCCTCTATACCGGCTCTAATAATATAAGACTTTCAATATTTATTTAATTTTTATTTAATCCCATTAGGTTTCGATGGGCCATAAAATAGATATATTGTATTTTATTTTATGTTGTAGGTAGGCGTCGAATTATATTTATGCTTATGTATCTATACGGGAAAGAATCGCGGATTTAATAGCAAGCTTGTTCGAAATAAAAATATTACTCCTGATCATAAATAAGTGTGTGTGTGTGTGTGTGTGTGTGTGTGTGTGTGTGTGTGTGTGTGTGTGTGTGTGTGTGTGTGTGTGTGTGTGTGTGTGTTTGTGTGTGTGTGTGTGTGTGTGTGTGTCATTGATATTGTTTTTGTTCTTCACGTTCTATATCATTTAAAGGCATTTTATAATAATAATGATAATAATAAATAATAATAATAACTCGAAAACAATACTACATTTAAGAAATCCTGGTTAATAGTGTTCGTGACGAACTACCACCATCACTACCAACATCCCCACCCTCACTACCCACACCCACCCCCACCCCCACCCCCACCGTCAACATGATCATTATTTTCTCCTTTCCTCTTTCATCATAAATCTCTTAATTGCACGGGAGGTCCAAGTGGCAGTCTTTACGTGCCTCTCTTACGAATCCTCCAAACTATATCAGGCAACAGGTCACCATTATATTTTGTTCATCTGGTTGTGTTTCCTGGCATACTTTGGAGGAATTGAAATGCTCTGATGTACCAAAAGTATGCTCCTTAATTCAGTAATGGTGGTAAGTAAATGGTACTGTATGGATTATATACTATTGTTGCTATTGTCTGAAAATTGGAGGTAAACGAGTCCTTCAAACATTACCACGAAACTTCACTTAAATACAGTAGGAGGAGTTTGGTTTCGTGGCATAGTCGGGAGGAATCAGGAGCCTCCAATTCTCGTACACGATCACAGTGTCGTCTAATCAGCTGGATAATGTTAACACTCACACTTCTTATTATTAATCTTCCTTTTCCTCTTATCATTCTCCTCTATCTATTACCATTCTTATTCTCCTCCTCCTCTCAGCCTCATACTACCATTCTCCTCCTCCTCCTCCTCCTCCTTCCCATTCCACCTCTCCCTCCTATCATCTCTTCCTACCTCATAATTCCACACCATATCATATCCTAGCTACTCTTCCTCCTCCTTTCCTCCTCTTTCCTCGTTCCATGTACTCTTCCTCCTTCCATCCCCTCCTCTTCCCTAAGGCTAAGCTACATTTTTACTGGGCTATTTTCTTTTTTTTAATAGTTCACCTCAGCGTTAAGGGTTCATTTTAATCCCTGGACGCTGGGAAACCTGCCCCTTGTACTTTCTTTATATCACATCTGTTGGTCATAGCCTTAGGGGGCGTCCCTTAATTAACATAAATATACAAAACATAGGGTTTAAGGGTGTCGTTTCTTGTAGGGAGATTGGAGGACTACCCGTTCCTCCAAACTTATACTAAAAAACACATTCCCTACTCGCTGTTGAAGTCCTGTCTGTGTGTGTCAGTAACCCTCATCAGTAACCCTCCAATCATTGATTAAAAAATACTATGATCCTTTTAATTAACTGAACAACATTACCACATCACTACTACCTTTGCAACACCTTGACTCTCCCACACACAGCTGACTGAGTATCTATACTAGAATGACACCAGAGACGAAACATACACCAACTATATAATTAGCAGAATATTCGGACACCCCAAACTCCTTCCAGACCAGAGTATCCCTTCTCAAAAAGTCTACGGATACAGTCAGCCACATTTAACTATCATTCTATACAACTATGTGACAAGTTTGCCCTCATTACCTCTGCCTAATCTTTACTGATAGTCTTAAAAATTATAAAAATAATCTTCATGGGAGCATATCACATCCGTTTACCGAAAAAAAAAAAAATCTTTGGAGACAAATATTGAACCTCTCCAAATATTGATCACGCTGGGTAGATTGGGTAGACAACATTTGGTTTGACGTTGAAATATTGGTAACTAATCTATGTGGATGTTATGGCACTTGGTCACCTACAAGTGCCATCCATAACGAAAACATCTAATATATTATTGTGCCCACATGATCAGAGTGACAACCAACTTCAATGACATGCCAAGGTTACCTACACTGGCAGCAGATCACCAACCAGAGAGCAGCGTCGTGTTAACATATACAGTGCCAATACAGTGTCCCTCATAGAAGCTAAGGCAACCCACTCGAGCCCTCATCACCCTACTGGAAAAGGTTACATATTTACACTGGCCCGTCCTCTCATCACTTCATCCCCCCTTCCCTACCACTACCACTACCACTACCACTATATCCCCCTTCCCTAGCATCACTACTACATCTCCTCCCTTTCCTACCACCACCACTACATCTCCTCCTTTCCCTACTACCACTACATTTCCACCCTTCCCTACTACCACTACATTTCCTCCCTTCCCTACTACAACTACGTCTCCTCCTTTCCATACCTTCGCTTCATCTCCCTTCCCCTTTTCTTTTATTCCCCTTCATTTGCATCATATTTTCCTTCCTCATATTCCTTTAGGTTTCCCTCCACTTTAATTTCTTTCTCTACCATCCCTCTCCCATTACCTGTTTACTCTCTCTCTCTCTCTCTCTCTCTCTCTCTCTCTCTCTCTCTCTCTCTCTCTCTCTCTCTCTCTCTCTCTCTCTCTCCTTCAAATAAGCCCATATCTCCCCTGCTTCCCGTCACCCTACTCCCTCATCTCACCGTCTTCCTCTCATCCCACACTTATCTTCCTCCCTTCATCCCTCCCTCCCCACCTAACCCTAGTCACCCACATTTCCTCTCCCCTCCTATCCCCCCCCCTCCTCTATCTATCTCCTCCTAGCCTAACCTCCCTCCTTCCTTCCTTACATACCTTCCCTCTGACCTTCTTTTTCTCCCTCTCTGCCTTTAGTCTTGAATCTATTTCGGAATTACATATTTACCAAGAGCACTTTTCGATTCTGTTGGAGAGGGAGGAGGAGATGGAGAGGTAGGAGATGGAGAAGGAGGAGGAGGAGGAGGAGGAGGAGGAGGAGGAGGAGGAGGGGAGGGGGAGGAAATGCGAGGAGAAGCAAGAGGAGGAGGAGGAGGAGGATGAAAAAGAAGGCGAATTAGAGTTGGCGAGAAAAAGAACGAGCAAAGATAACAAGAAGAAATGTGAGAAGGGGATGAAAGGAAAGGAAGAGAGAGAGAGAGAGATAGATAGAGAGAAAGAGATAGATAAAGAGATAGATAGAGAGCGAGAGAGAGAGAGAGATGGCATTAGGGTAGAGAAGGAGGAAGAGGAGGTGAGACAGGAGGGAAAATAGATGAGGGTAAGAGAGTGTAAAGTGAGAATGAGGAAGACGAGAAAAGAAATGAGTGAAGGAGACAGCGGGGTCAAGGAGGATAAAACAGAGAGAGAGAGAGAGAGAGAGAGAAAGAGATAGATAGAGAGAAAGAGAGAGAGATAGAGAAAGAGATAGATAGAGAGAAAGAGAAAGAGAGAGAGAGAGAGAGAGAGAGATAGATAGATAGATAGATAGATAGATAGATAGATAGATAGATAGAGAGAGAGGGAGCAGTAAGAGTGTGAGATCCAACACCACTACCCACCTCTTCACAAAACATCAATACTCTTATATATTTTCTCTGCTGATCCTCACTCACACGTGGATTGGCTGACTGGGAGAGATGGAGGAAGAGGAGGAGGTGGTGGAAGAAGAGGAAGAGGAGGAGGACGAATGAGAAGGAGAAAAGAGGAGGAGGAGCAAGAATGAGGAGAAAGAGGAAGAAGGAGGAAGAAAGACGAAGAATGAGGTGGAGGAAGAAAGGCGAAGAATGAGGTGGAGAAATATTGAGGAGAAAGAAAGAGAAGGATAGGGTGAGGAGGAGGAAGAGGAGACTAATGAGGAGGAAGAGATGAAAGAAGAGAAAGAGGAGGATGAGGAACATAGAAAAGGAATTAGAGGAGGAGGAAGAGAAGGAAATATCTTATCTATCTATCTACCTTTTTAACTCCCTATCTATTTTCTATTTATCTACTTCCTTATCTACCTTACCTCGCTAACTATAACATTTACCTAACCTAACCTAATCATCTACCTCCCTTTACATTCATTTTTAATACAACTACAGCATCTACCTCAGTATCTACTCACCTACCCACGCATCTACTTACCCACCCTAGTACTTACCCATATACCTCCCTACCTACCCCCTACCTACCTACCTACCTACCTACCTATACCACATAATACCCATTCACCTCCCAGCCTCCACTCACAACTCTCAATCCATTCCACTATTGTTATTCCTTGAAATGATACTTAAAAAGAGACTATGTTACTTTGTTTAGTAGGCTTATTTTCCCCTTCTTTTCCGCACCCTACTCTACTCTACTCTGTCACTGTCTCTCTCTATACAGTCTCTCTCTCTCTCTCTCTCTCTCTCTCTCTCTCTCTCTCTCTCTCTCTCTCTCTCTCTCTCTCTCTCTCTCTCTCTCTCTCTCTCTCTCACACACACATATATACACGCGTTGTAAGCCTTATCAATATACTTTTTTTGGTGCAATGTGAGCGTTTTTCTCGTCACTCGCCCACACAATCAATCTCTCTCTCTCTCTCTCTCTCTCTCTCTCTCTCTCTCTCTCTCTCTCTCTCTCTCTCTCTCTCTCTCTCTCTCTCTCATCCACCACCCAGTCCACCACCACCAATCTCACTCACACACACACACACACACACACACACACACACACACACACACACACACACACACAACCATCCATCACACTCAACCTCATCCAATACTACGCTTCCATCCCTCCACCACCACCACCACCACCACCACCATCATTCTCCTTCCTCCCCTCTCCCCCCACTCCCTCCTCCCTCCTCTTCCTCTTCCTACGCTATATCACTACACAGCATTCCCGTCCATCTCTCTCAATCAGATCTATTTTTCGTAACACCGCCGCCGCCGTCTCCTCCTCCTCCTCCTCTTTCTCCTTCTCCTTCTCCTCCTCCTCCTCCTCCTCCTCCTTCTCCTTCTCATTTTTCTCCTCCTCCTCTTATTCGTACACTTCATTCCTTCTTCCTCTTTCGCTTCCTCATGTTTACTCCTTTATCTTCCTCATCTTTTTTTCTGTCTCATTTTCAGTTTTAGTCTTATTCTCATTTACCATTTTCTGTCTCTGTCTCTCTTTCTGTCTCTATCCATCTCTCTATCTATCTATCTATCTATCTCTCTATCTATCTCTCTCTCTCTTCCTTCTTTCTCCTTCCTTCCTTCTTCCTGTTCCCCACGTCCTTCCCTTCCCTTCCCTTCCCCTGCCAACCCCTCTGCTGCTCAACTCTTCAGATCAATCGTGGAGTCTGGTGGGCGTCAGAGGAAGGTTTGGAATATTGGCTGTTTTATCTTCACCCTCGCCTTTTTCACTCGCTCCAAGGGGGGTATTGTAATCATCTTGGCTCTCTGTGTGTGTGTGTGTGTGTGTGTTACTACTACCATCACTTTCATAATCACTATCACACACCCTTCACCATCACCACTACTACCTCGTAAGTTATTCTCTCTCTCTCTCTCTCACACACACACACACACACACACACACACAACCTTGAACTAGGCTATCGATTACAACTCTCCATAAGCCTACATACTCAACTACTGTAAACATATATATCCCACCTACACACTTCTTTACGCCGCGATACGCTTATGTAAACTTTGAAGGTATATATATACCGGTAAGTCATTTCTGCTCCTTACCACATTACTTATCAATGTATTATTTGATGCCCTGTTTAATTTTTCATAACGACACACACACACACCACAAGTAGGTTACCTTTTTTCTTTTCTTCACACACACACACACACGCACACACACACACACTTTCATTCTCATTCAGCGACACCCTCCCACACACACACACATACTTTCATTCTCATTCCCTGACACCCTCCCACACACCCACCCACTCCCTAATCCCTCACACCTACTCCCTCATTACTCCCTCATCATTTCCAAATCCCTGGTGAAACTGCTCAACTTTTTAATCTCCTCCAAAGTTTTTCGCTCCGTGAACTTGATGGTAAAAAATTGTGTGCCCATAAAAATTTCAGAGACCCCGATCTTTTTTTTTTCCTGCTCTCACTTAAAGAGACGACGAGGAGGAGGAGGGGAATGAGGCTCTCTTTCTCTCTCTGTTGGCATTACCTGAGAGACATGGTAGTAAGGAATGAGTGAAAATTAAAATAGTTTAGTGAATTGAAGGGCCTTACGATTTTCCTCCCTTCATACAAACGCCAGAATACAGACCACTTTAATTAGTGTTTAGGTATATTGGAGAGCAGACGAGTCCTCCCATATATGCCAGAAAAAATATATAATAATTTAGTTTACAAGTAGAGGAATATTTTGTTTTCTTGCATTTGTTTTGGTGAGTTGGAGGGAAAACGAACGAATGGCAGAGGATTTTTTGTTTTGTTGCATTATTCAGACAGAGAACAACACAGACTCTACCTGGACCATAACAAAAGATCGACCTCCATTTAAGTACCAGCCATTGTAAACATCAAACTAATGAGGCCTTTCACACACCACCACACACATTACACATTTAAAGGGGTGTGGGAGTAGGGGACAGGCTTGGGGGGTTTTAGGGGTGTGAGAGTAGGGGACAGGCTTGGGGGGTTTTGAGGGTGTGGGAATAGGGAGACAGGCTTGGGGAGTTTTGAGGGTGCGGGAGTAAGGAGACAGGCTTGGGGGTTAGGGTGGGGTGGGGTGCGGGAATAGGGGATAGACTTTCTACCCCCACCCCCTCTACTCCAAACCTGTCCCCCTACTCCCGCACCCCCCCACAACCCCCACAACCCCAAACCTGTCCCCCAATTTCCACACCCCCTTAGCACTTTATAAACACAAATTTTGGACTTTTTGATGGCATGTTTACTTTTAGTTAATATGACTCGAACGAAAATATAATTACTCACAGATAACGTCCTCAAGTGATCAACATATTTACCGAGAAACCAAAAATATAGAATCCACGAGACGTAAGAGATGGATGATATTAATTTCCTTGAGTGAATAGTGTAAGTGTTGGCAGTCTACAGCAACACACGGCCAAGGTAGTTAATTAAAGTGGTCATTCATTTTTGGTACATTAGAGTGTCTTGATTCCTCCAAAGTATGCTAGGAAACAGGATCAAAAGAGCAAGAATAATGGTGTTCTATTGCTTCTTTGAATAGTTTGGAGAATGCAGTTGTTCCAGATTTACCAACATAAAACATTTCTCCCTTGAGGTCCCTGTGATGTAGTCAGAAAATTGGAAGATAATATTGCCACGAAACACACACACACACACACACACACCTACTTATATGGAAGGCCTCAGCTTGTTTCGTGGCATGGTCAGCAGGAATCAGAAGCCTCCAATTTTCATACACGATCCCATGCAGGGTCCTGAAAGCAAACAGAGAAAGAAGTCATGGGACGTGGGTGATCATTTCTGTACCTGTTTATTAGCTAGAGTGTTGACAGACTAGTCGCACACCTCGCCCCCCTCCTCCCCCCTCCCCCCCTCCACACCTCGCCCCCCTCCCCCCCCTCCACACCTCGCCCCCCCTCCCCCCCCCTCCAATACATTGAAAGCATTTGTGACGTCATTTTGCTCAATTAACTGTTGACATTTAAACATTTCTCGTCCGTGTGAAGTTCAAGTGACAATCATTTAACCTTGAAAACTCCTGTAAATAGATATAGCATAACATATGACAGTGAACATCAATCTAATAATAATAATAATAATAAAAATAATAATAATGATAATAATAATAATAATGATAATGATAATGATAATAATAATGATAATAATAATGATAATAATGATAAAAGGTCGTCTCTCTCCGTGAATGTGATAATAAAATCCTGTAGCCAAGATCTAGATAACAGGAGTTCAAATTTTTTTGTTCATGCACTTTGGAATCCCTCCCTTTCCCTACCTTCCATTCCCCTCCCCTACCTTCCATTCCCCTCCCCATATCATAGCACCACCACTGAGAGAGATAGAGAGATACAGATAGATAAATAGATAGATAGGAGAGACAGAGACAGAGATATATATATATATATATATATATATATATATATATATATATATATATATATATATATATATATATATATATATATATATATATATATAGATAGATAGATAGATAGATAGATAGATAGATAGATAGATAGATAGATAGATAGATAGATAGATAGATAGACAGACACAGAAACACACAGAGATGGATAAGGTTACCCCCAACTTAATTCATCCTTCGTCATTAACAAATACTCGAGAGTAAAGATAAATATAATCCGAGGCCACACACACCTACCTAACATAACATAACCTTCATTCATCACGGTGAGTAAACCTGGCACTAACACGGCTCTCTTAACCAGTCCTGATCAGGCAAATACTCCACTCGGTAATATTTGCGCATATAAATAAGTCATTTCAGTTGGAGATGAAAGGATTGGAGGAGGTGGGGAGGTAATTGAGGAAGGAATGGTGGAGGTGATTGAGGGAGGAATGGTGGAGGTGATTGAGAGAGGAGAGGGAGGTAATTGAGGAAGGAATGGTGGTTGATTGAGGGAGGAATGGGAGGTGATTGAAAGAGGAGGGACAGGTGATTGAGGGAGGAATGGGAGGTGATTGAAAGAGGAGGGGCAGGTGATTGAGAGAGAAATGGATATAATTGAGGGAGAAAGGGGAGGTGAAAGAGAATAGGGGCAGGTGATTGATGGAAGAGGTGATGTGATTGAGGGAGGTGATTGAGGGAGGAGGGGGCAGGTGATTGAGGGAGGAGTCATGGGGGGTTGGTGGGAATAGTTTAGGAACCTATCTTTATATACATACTTATCTTATCCAAGTTTGCCAGGAAAGAAATGATGGACAATAATTTAAGTTTGACTGATAATAATTATATATATAGACAAAAGATTATTTATGACAAACACAGAAGTAGACTAAGACACGTATATATAAAAGAGGACATATAGAAAAGAATACATATAGAAAAAACACATACATACAGACAGACACAGACAGACATGAGACACAAACACACAGTAATATAATCGATGCATTAAACCCGTGTAGCCTCATTAACTCCCTTCATTATAACCCTTTTGGCTTCATTAGAGGTAATATGATTGCTAGAGTATGGTGAGGTATTAATAGGTTATACGAGGGATGGGTTATACGAGGGATGGTATGGTATGGTATGGCCTGATAGTACTCCACCAGTATCTGGATTATACCACTAGAACACACACACACACACACACACACACACACACACACACACACACACACACACACCTCGTAATCCCAAGTGTTTATTAATGCTGTATAATATTTTCTTTTCTTTTTCCAGGTGAGTTTGTTGAGTGGGGACGGCTGTGAGGAACCTTATATGGAACAGTGTAGCCTTCGTACCAGATGTTAATTATTAAAGTAAAGAAGGAACGAACATACAAGGCGAGAGTTGACATTTTTTTTAAGGTAAGTACGTGCATGTTGTCGTACGAAATATATATATACACACACACATAAAATATATACAACAGACAACAACAACACACTTCAATTGAATCACACACACACACACACACACACACATACACACACACACACACACACACACACACACACACACACAATTCACCCCCTCTTCACTGAATGGAACGAGGTGTCAAGAAAAGAGCAACTCCTGAGCCGAATTGGAGAAGTGGCACTCAATATCCAACACTACACTACATACATTATTATGCATTATCGATATGTATTCTGTCATTGATGTATAGACCGTGTATGTGTGTATAGGAAGTAATGTACCGTGTGTGTGTGTGTGTGTGTGTGTGTGTGTGTGTGTGTGTGTGTGTGTGTGTGTGTGTGTGTGTGTGTGTGTGTGTGTTTGTTTGTGTTTGTTTGTGAGTTTGTTTGGTCGGTTGGTTGTTTGTTTGTTTGTCTAGCTGTTAGTTTGTTTGTTGGTTTGGGCTGCAGTTTACAGCACATTATAAAACTTGCACCACCACCATCAAGGCGTCTTTTACTTTGAGCTTCCTCGGCGAAACTATGAATTAATTTGTGCTGCTAATTGACGCCAAATATTTATACAGGCTCAGCACACATGCAGTTCTACCCCCTGGGAGTTCTCTAGTAACCTTTCATAGTATTACCTTTTTTTTTTTAGGGAGAAGGATTTTTTTTTTTTTTTTTACACTACAGAACGATATTTTACAGTTATCTAGTAAGTATTATGTAAAATATTATGTTTCTACTAGCCGATTTACCTTATAATTAATTACAAGATTGTTAAGGAAATAATAGTTACATCCAAGTATGAAGAATTAATTTATTTTAAGTCACACATCACAGTTGGTGGTTGAGATAAACTTAATGACTAAATCTGCAGACAACAAACACCCGCTGGAGCCCAAATGTCCATTAAGAAGTCAGACAGTCAGCCCACCAAAGAGCCAGAGAAGCTGTAATTTTAAAGGCTGTCTAGTCTCGATACAGAAAGGCTATTTACACATAGGCTATTTACACATAGGCTATTTACACATAGGATATTTACACATAGGATATTTATACATAGGATATTTACACATAGGATATTTATACATAGGCTATTTATACATAGGATATTTATACATAGGATATTTATACATAGGCTATTTACACATAGGATATTTATACATAGGATATTTACACATAGGATATTTATACATAGGATATTTATACATAGGATATTTATACATAGGATATTTATACATAGGCTATTTACACATAGGATATTTATACATAGGATATTTACACATAGGATATTTATACGTAGGATATTTACACATAGGATATTTATACATAGGATATTTATACATAGGATATTTATACATAGGATATTTATACATAGGATATTTATACATAGGATATTTACACATAGGATATTTATACGTAGGATATTTACAGACAGGCTATTTTTTTTATTAATATTCTCTGGCGTCGGTTTGATCAGCCAATTTTCGTTATCCATTTCTGATGAGGTACTTTATCCAATTTCTTTTCAAAGTCCACATAAATGATATCGATTGTCTTACATGGATTGTATTCAGAGTGTAATATATACGTGTCCAGTGACAAAATTCAATGCTCACTCACATTCACACCTGAACGGCGCCACTGTCTGTAACTGTGAACAATATACAAACGTTTGTATTATTCATTTTAAGTAATATGCTATACCGGTATTCCACTTGTAAACAATATTTTCCTTATCACAGATATACGATGATTGTACTTCTCGCAAAACCTTGGTAGAAACTCATCACGATTGGAGGATTTGTTCAGAAAGCTAATTGTCGTTTAGAATTTTACAAAGATTCACAAATGTATAGAGAAAGATATATTCCGACGAGAGCACAGCACTGAGACCAACTGCTCTTGACACCTCCCTAATATCAAATGGAAAAAAATATCCTCATTAATATCACGGCATATTTTTTTCCCAAACTAACTACCTGACTGATTGAGTGAGAGAGTGACGGGGAACATTAATTAATTATAACTTTTTTATACACCCTGCAAAGTGTTCGTATCAGTGACTCAGGACAACTTTCTCTTGGACAAATTTAATGTTATCTGCAACTTTTATATATATATATATATATATATATATATATATATATATATATATATATATATATATATATATATATATATATATATATATATATATATATATATATATATATATATATATATATATAAACTTTACATAATTCTACATGTAATTCCTTATTCTTTTTTGTTCCTAATCCAAGTTTCCCTCACATTTATAATTATATTTTTACACTCTCATGCTTCCAAGAATGACTATACTGTTTCCTCTTGTCAGTTTAAAATTATGGAACATAATAAGTCTTGTTTGATATATACTGTAATATTTACGAGCTGATAAATCCATGAGTCATTTCATACTGTACTGTAGTTTGTATTTGTATCACAGGGTATTGTACATTTCCTTAAGGACCGGGTAGGACAGTGTTGGTAAATCTGGAGTACCTTATTCTTCCAATCTATTCGAACCAACAGGATACCAATATTTTCGTCAATAATCTTTCACCTAC
Source organism: Petrolisthes manimaculis (assembly GCA_034508575.1). Lineage (NCBI taxonomy): Eukaryota > Metazoa > Arthropoda > Malacostraca > Decapoda > Porcellanidae > Petrolisthes > Petrolisthes manimaculis. Next base: position 7,559 of record JAWZYT010005031.1, on the reverse strand, counting down.
AATAACACCTTCCCCACACAGTGTTACCAGCTCAGATGACAATATAAACATTTGGGGACGTGGGTCTCGAATTTACGAGCTCGAGTGTACCCAAAGTGTATCAATTAATCCCTTTAGTTAATTAAGATCACGTGAACTACACCACTTCGACTCGCTAACAAACACAACAAACACAACAACACCAAAACAACCGTCTCCATTAATAAATAACTAAATAAATAACTAAATAAATATCTGTCTGTGGGAAGGCTTGTGACAGATGGCCACAGTAATATCCTACACAAAATTGATAGCACACATAAATGACCCATAAATCTGTCACGGTTTTTAACCTGGCGAAAAAATTTTGCTGCTCACCTCATAACTCTTTTATTTTAAGATTTTTTTTTTTTTTTTTTTTTGGTGAATGTGATGCAAAGAAAGACGAACTATTGAATCAAACAAGCTACACCTGACATACAGTAATTACACACAGCTTAGGTAATTTAATACACTTACTACACTCTGGAATTAACGGCGGGAAAAATAATAAATTGTCAGAATATAATCATGCGTTTCAAGTTTCAATTCAGCTAGACTCCGCATGACGTAATGGGTAGTATGTATGTATGTATGAATGTATGTATGTATGTATGTATGAATGGTGAAGAGAGCAAAAAACAATGAAGAAAGAAATGAAAAAAGAAATGACAAGGTAAGGAAGGAAGGAAAAACTATTATGATGAGGAGAGAAAAAAAATAGTATTAAAATAGAGAATGAGAGATGAAATGACAAAGTGAGACTGAGATGGAGACAGATGGTGATAAATGAATGAAGGAGAGTGATTAATGAGCGAGAGGTAAATCAAGACACGACACACACACACACACACACACACACACACACACACACACACACAAAGAGAGAGAGAGGTAAATCAAGACGCAACACACATACACACACACACACACACACACACACAAAGAGAGAGAGGTAAATCAAGACGCAACACACATACACACACACAGAGAAAGAGAGAGAGAGGTAAATCAACACACACACAAAAAAAAAAAAAAGAGAGACAGAGAGAGAGAGAGAGAGAGAGAGAGAGAGAGAGAGAGAGAGAGAGAGAGAGAGAGAGAGAGAGAGAGAGATTTTGTTACTGATATTCTAGACATATACTCCGAGTTATTTATTGCTTTGCTTAACCCTCCGTTGGACATGATCCTTTGAGACACCCCCTAACCCCCCCCCCACCCCCCACCCCAACCCCATCAGGTAAAGTGTCGTGTTTTTTATCTGTAAAAGTTATAAAAGTTCGCTTGATACATACGTCAGTCTTTGAAAACCTTATAGTAAGTTTTATCATTGTGACATTTTATTATGGTTGGTGTTATCTATTTGTGTTATTCTATGTTTGTGGTGGTGATTATGTTTTTCTATGAGCAAAAAACAGTATTAAGACCCCTGATTTTTTTTTTCAACCTTTGAGATTTGGATGGACAGACAAGGCAAACAGACAGAAATGAACAGACAATCAGACAGACGTAGAAAGGGTACACAGACAGGGCAATCAGACAGACGAAGAAAGGATAAACAGACAGAGATGAACAGACAATCAGAGAGACGAAGAACGGGTATACAGACAAACGAACAAACAATGTAAACAGACAGGAGAGCAGACAGAACAGACAAGGAAGACAGAAAGACAGACAGACAAACAGACGAACACAGACATACATAAGGGTGGCATGTTACTCCTTCTTCCTCTCTACCTTTCCCTCTTCACCTTCTTATACATATCTTTCTCCTTCCCTCTCTTAAATCCTTATATCTTCTCCTCCTCCTCTTCCCCTCCTCCTCCTCCTCCTCTTTCTTCGTCTTTTCTTCGCCTTGCCTCCTCCTCCTCCATCCTTTCATTCTCTTCCCTCCTTTTACTATTTACCAAGTACCTCCCTCCTTCATCACCTTTATTTACCGTCTTTCCCCCTTCGCTTTCTTTCCTCCTTTGTCTCTGAGGTTTATTCCCCGTTTCCCTCGTCTCCCTTCTTTCGCCTCTCTCGTTTATTATCACGTTTTTTTCCTTCCCTCGTTAATTCCTCCCCTTTCTTCCCTGTCTCTCTCTCTCTTGTGACCCTCATATTCTGCCAAACAAACTTCCACTCTGTTTATCTTCCTTATGCAAACTTGATTATTATACGTGCTCAACTGGGCATTTACGCTTCCAGGTGTGTGTGTGTGTGTGAGAGAGAGAAAGAGAAAGAAAGAGAGAGAGAGAGAGAAAGAAAAAAAGAGACAGAGAGAGAGAGAGAGAGAGAGAGAGGAGAAAACCCCATACCAACACAGCAGTCTCATCACGGACATATTTATAACTCACCAAAATAATGTGTGGGAGTGTAACCTACCTGATCGGATTCCATTAATGTGATCACCAATCGTATAATTAGGATTCATGTGTGTGGGATCTGATGTATGTATGTATGTACGAACCTTAAGGGACCCTGTGTTGTTGCCATCAGAAAATTGGAGGTTAATGAGTCCTTCAAATATGGCCACGAAACACCTCCTATATTGAAGGA
>JAWZYT010005030.1:37500-40000 GCA_034508575.1 Petrolisthes manimaculis | reverse complement strand
TGTGTGTGTGTGTGTGTGTGTGTGTGTGTGTGTCTGGGGGGGGAGGGGCTAGACTAGATGTTAACGTGATTATTTGTCCTTAACACACACACACACAGACATATGTATAATATATATATTCACGCGAGGGGATACACATATACACACACACAAGCAAGGATATTTATATACACACACACGCGAGGACATGCGAGTACACACACACATACACACACACACTCTTTCTCTTTCTATCTCAAGTACGTACACACATGGTGACAAACTATACGTACATAAGGACACACACACATATATACATACTTTACTTACATGCAAATATAAACAAAAAAATATAAATAATGTACGGTACTAATTTCTTCACAAACACAGCTGGAGAAAAATTTATTCAGAAATGCAAAAAAAAAAAAAAAAAAAAAAAAAAGTGGTACCAGGTTGATAATGCAGTGCAGTACTTTGCAATTTAATCAACGTGTGTGTGTGTGTGTGTTTGTGAATTCTTATTACGTTTTTCAAATTAAGGGGGGATTCATATTGTTGGTGAATTATATCATCCATTTTTATGATATCACCCCTATTTTTTATCACCCCTTTGTACACTATCACCCTTTTTTTTATCACCCCTTTGTATTTAATCACCCTTTTTTTATCACCCCTTTGTATAATCTCACCCATTTTTATAATCTCACCCCATTTTAATATCATCCCTCTTATTTTATCTCCTTTTATCATACCCCCCCCCCCCCCCAACACCCCCCCCCCTTTTTTGAGAGCCCAGGTCAGGTTTGCATGTGAAATAAACCCCGACTATTCGATAACAACAGGTGGTCTAAAAATACTGCTTTAATTAAGGCTAGGGTATAATTTTTTTTTTTTTTTTAGTATTGACATTTTTGGTAGATAATGATTCCTCCAAACTATTCCCAGCAACAGGATATGACCATTATATTTGTTCATCTGGTTCCTGTTTCCTGGCATACTTTGGAGGAATCAAGGCACTCCAATGTACCCTAAAAGAATGACCTATACCTTAATAAATGCATAGACTGGGGACCATTTGTTTTTCGTTTACTAAGTGGATGATTTGGTATACTTCTGGTCCTTTGTATTAGAGGAAAGGAACACTAAGGAAGGAAGGAAGGTAAGGAATGGGGAGGAAGGTAAGGAATGGGGAGGGAGGGAGGGATGAAGGAAGGAAAGTGAGGGAGGGAGGAAGGAAGGAAGGAAGGTGAGGGAGGGAGGAAGGAAGGAAGGAAGGTGAGGGAGGAAGGAAGGAAGGTGAGGGAGGGATGAAGGAAGGAAAGTGAGGGAGGAAGGAAAGTGAGGGAGGAAGGAAGGTGAGGAATGGGAAGGTAGGTCAGGAATGGGAAGGGAGGAAGGAAGGAAGGAAGGAAACAAGCTCCTTCCATATAGGTAGGTAGGTGTGTGTGTGTGTGTGTGTGTGTGTGTGTGTGTGTGTGTGTGTGTGTGTGTGTGTGTGTGTGTGTGTGTGTTGTGAACTGTGAATATGTGTGTGTGTGTGTGTGTGTGTGTGTGTGTGTGAACTGTGAATATGTGTGTGTGAACTGTGAATATGTGTGTGTGTGTGTGTGTGTGTGTGTGTGTGAAGGTGTGTGTGTTTCGTGGCAATATTAGAAGGACTCATTTACCTCCAAATTATCACACAACCCTTAACTGTACCCAAGGAATAATAAACTGAATATTTTACTCTCGTCATAACTCAAATACTGAATGATCAAGTTGTTTGTTGTTTTTGTTTGTTGTTGTTGTTTGTTGTTTATGTTGATTTGGCAGTCTTGTTTACTCTTACTAATACAACACAACATGATGTCAGTAAAATTGATGTAAACTTGTAGTCATATATTCCATCACAAACTATTTAATAATTTACAACCAACTAAGCTGATAAAACATACCGTACATCACTAAACGTGTGTGTGTGTGTGTGTGTGTGTGTGTGTGTGTGTGTGTGTGTGTGTGTGTGTGTGTGTATATATATATATATATATATATATATATATATATATATATATATATATATATATATATATATATATATATATATATATATATGTGTGTGTGTGTATATATATATCACTGTATAATTTATGTATGTATGTGTGTGTGTGTGTGTTGATGGTTGAGTGGTGTGTTGCAATGATGGGTGAGTGGTTGAGTGGTGTGTTGCAAATGATGGGTGAGTGGGTGAGTGGTGTGTTGCAATGATGGGTGAGTGGGTGAGTGTTGTGTTGTAATGATGGTTGAGTGGGTGTGTTACAATTATTGTGTGGTTGAGTATTGTGTTGCAATGCTGGCTGAGTGGTTGACTGACTGGCTATATAGCGTGAGAATGAAGGCCACCTCTTGTTATGACAGCGGCCAGGTCAGGGCCGAGACAGTCAGCTGGTCAGGTTAGGTCAAGTCGGGTGAAACGGGAGGTCAGGTCACACACGCGTCACCCTTGCATAGTTTGAAGGCTCCAGTCTCCTCCAAGGGTGTGGGA
>JAWZYT010005030.1:22500-25000 GCA_034508575.1 Petrolisthes manimaculis | reverse complement strand
ACAGACAGAAAGACAAACAGATAAACAGACAGAAAGGAAAGACAAACAGACAGACATACAGACATACAAGAGAGAAATCAGATCAATGCCAAACCTCTCAAGAATTTCACTGGCATCTAACACGGGATTACCATTCAATTTAGAAAACATGCAAACAAATAATAAATAAATATGTGTGTGTGTGTGTGTGTGTGTGTGTGTGTGTGTGTGTGTGTGTGTGTGTGTGTGTGTGTGTGTGTGTGTGTGTGTGTGTGTGTGTGTGTGTGTATGTGTGTGTGTGTGTGTGTGTGTATGTGTGTGTGTGTATACCAATGATCATGAAAAGTACATACATATACACACACACACCTTTTACGATAAATGTTTTTTTTTTTTTATATACAGATAAGAGTTTGATCGTCTTACTACCTACCTACCTACCTACTTACCTACCTGTCTACCAACCTGCCTACCCACCTACCAACCCACCAACCTAAATGCCCATCCACCTACCCACCTACCTACCCATCCACCACCTACCAGCCTGACTAAGAGAGCGAGTGAGTGAGTGAGTGAGTGATACATCCTTGCAAGCTAAGCAAGTCGATGTCAAAGGCCAGTGAAAGTATCTACTCAAAACCCGACACTGATTGAGGGACAAATAGAATGAAGACTCCTCACTCCTCAAAACATTACCACGAAACAAGAAGCCCTCTCAGTACTGGTGGTGGGTGTTGTTTTGTGGTTCACTTTGGAGGATTGTGTGTCCTTCAAATGTGTCAAGACGTCCACTGAATGTTAAGTTTGTGGAGATCTCATTAGCATCTTCACTGTTCTCTCGTCTGTGTGTGTGTGTGTGTGTGTGTGTGTGACCTGTCTCTTCCTCTAATCAAATATCTCCTTTCCTTTACCTTTTCACAACACACACAACACAACACAACAACCCCCTCCCCACACACACAACACAACAACAACCCCCTCCCCACACACACAACACAACAACCCCTCCCCACACAACACAACAACAACACCCTCCCCCTCCACCCCCACACACACAACGCAGACACTATCATCACAGCCTTCCTTCCTTCCTCTTTATTTACGACTTACACAGGCGTTCTCTGGGCAGCTGTAAAACATGCGACGCGAGACTATCTCCCTCATTCTATCTCTCACCCTGTTATCTCTCTCACAGTTTATCATCATACGGTATTTCACGCTCTATCACGCAATATCTCCACCCCTTCCTGCCTTCCTTCCTTCCTTAGTTCCTCAGGAGATAGAGAGAGGATGGGAAGGTAGGAAAATGAAGGGGGAGGGAGGGAAGGTAGGGTGGAAAATATTGAGGGAGGAAGGAAGGGAGGGAAAGCAGGAAAATGTGAAGGAAGGGAGGGAGGGAAAGCAGGAAAATGTGAAGGAAAAAAAGAAGGGAAGGGAAGACAGGCAGGAAGATGTGAAGGAGAGAGAAGGAAGATGAGAAGAAGAAGAGAGAAAGGAGATGTGAAGGAGAGGGTAGGAAGGAGGGATGAGGCAGAAAGGAAGACGAGAGTGGGGAGGAAGAAGGAGGGAGGCGGGAGGATGAGAGGGGGAAGTGGAGTCGAGAGATTTATATCCTTTGTGGTTTTAAAATCGGGATATTCCGGTCTTTTGCTTCTGAAAGTGGAATATGCGTCACAAAACCGGTAAGAGAGGATAATAAAGTAAGAAAGAGGAAGGGAAGGAGGAGAGGGGAGGGAGTGAGAGGAGGACGGGAGTGAGAGGAGGACGGGAGTGAGAGGAGGACGGGAGTGAGAGGAAGACGGGAGTGAGGAGTGGAGGGAGTGAGAGGAGGAGAGGAGAGTGAGAAGGAGTGGAGGGAGAAAGACAGGGATGAGAGAGAAACAAGAACATGAGAGTGAGAGGGAGAAAAAATAAAGAGAGGGACAAAATATAAAGAGAGAGGGAGATAAAATAAAGAAAGAAAGAGAGAGAGAGAGAGGGAGGGAGGGCCCAGTACACAAATTATAGGTCTATCACGGATCATTTATAAGACGGTAATGTTGGGATTCAAGACACAAATACTAGGCCTCTCTATCATAGGCCTATACTGCCTTAAGGGGGAAGTTTTTTGTGTTGGTAAATCTGGAGCAACTGAATCCTCCAAACTATGCCAAGCAACAACAGAACACCCATTATTTTTGTTCATATGGTCCTGTTTCCTGGCATACTTTGGAGGAATCAAGGCACTCCAATGTAATAAAAGTGAATTACGATCTTAATTAAGGACCCTGTGATTGTGTATGAAAACTGGAGGCTTCTGATTCCTCCAAACTATGCCAAGAAACAACAGATTCCCTATTTGTACCATGGAAGGTGGCGTCTGTTTTCTGGCTAAGTTATGAAAGCCAAAAAATGAAAAATAACAAACAATAGATTAATCAAAATGCCAGAAAATTGAGATATCCATGTTTTGAGTCACGTCGATTCCGAATCTGCGAAAAAAGAAAAAAAAATCCAATATTTTTTTTTATAAATTTTCAAA
>JAWZYT010005030.1:5000-17500 GCA_034508575.1 Petrolisthes manimaculis | reverse complement strand
GTATGTATGTGTGTGTTCTATTTATGTGCATATACAACATCTCTCTCTCTCTCTCTCTCTCTCTCTCTCTCTCTCTCTCTCTCTCTCTCTCTCTCTCCAGACATTAAATCCAAACATAAATAAATTAACCTCAAGAGTAGACTGGTTGGTGAGGCATAGGAAACAAACACACACACACACACACACACACACACACACACACACACACCTTCCCTCCCCTCCCTGAAATAGAGGTGGGGGGAGGGGGGAGAGGGGAGGGGAGGGGAGGAGAGGGGTTAAAGGTTACGTGTTAGTTGTTGCCTTGTCTGATGGCGAGTGAAATGGCTGGCGAGGTGAGGTGAAGTGAGGTGGTGAAATAAAAGGGGAAAGTATGTAGGTAAGGTAAGGTAAGGTGAGGTAAGGTGAGATGAGATTAGGGTAGGGTAGGTGAGGTAAGGTGGGGTGAAAACAATGGGAAAATATATAGGTAAGGTGAGGGGAGGGGGGCGAAAAAATGGGAAAGAAAGGAGGTGAGGCGAGATAAGTGGAAGGATAAAAGGGGAAAGAAAAGAGAAGAGGTGAAGTGAAGTGAGGTGAGGTGAATTGACTGTGTGGTGATCATTGAGGTGAGGGAAAGCAAGGAGGGTGACTTGAGACGAAGAGAGAGGTGAATGAAAAAAGGGGAAAGTAAGGAAGTGAGGCGAGGGAGAGAAAAAAGAAGAAAAGTAAAGAGATGAGATTATTAATAAAGGTGAGGGTCTTACTCTCTCTTACTCTTTCTCTCTCTTACTCTCTTTCTCTCTCTCTCTTATTAGGTCAGTGTTAGGCAATGGAAAGATATAAATAACATCAGAATTTTACACAACTAGGTAAAGCCACAATTATATATCCACCGACTCTTTCCTTGCAAACAAATCAGTATCATATCAAAATATAATCATACAACAACAACCACACCTTATAATGATCAACTCAACCCCCTCAATTACTTCTATTGAGGTGGTGCAAATTCATACTAGTGTTATTCTTTATTACCAAAATATTTACTATGATGGAAGGAAAGTGTTGGTGGCTATTTTATTATCATTATTACGAGGTGTTGCAAAATCATACACGTGTTGTTCTTTATTACCAAAATATTTACTACGATGATAGGAAAGTGTTGGTGGCTGTTTTATTATCATTATTACGAGGTGTTGCAAAATCATACACGTGTTGTTCATTATTACGAAGACATTTACTACGATGGGAAGAAAGTGTTGGTGGATATTTGGCTGTGATTGTACATATTTACAACTTAATATAAACACAGTGGTCATAGGCTGGGAATTTTTAAAACTTTCTCTTCTATAACAACAACAACAACAACAACCTTTCGTCCAAGATAAAGTTTAATTAAGGGGGAAATTTTGTGTTGGTAAATCTGGAGCAACTGAATCCTCCCAACTTTTCCAAGCAACAACAGAACACCATAATTATCATACCTACATACATACCTATCTACCTACATAGATGCATACAAACACACATACTCATACATATAAACACACATACTCATACATACAAATACACATACTCATACATATAAACACACATACTCATACATACAAACACACATACTCATACATACAAACACACATACTCATACATACAAATACACATACTCATACATACAAATACACATACTCATACATACAAACATACATTCATACATACTCATCATACATACAAAAATACATACTATACATACAAACATACATACATACATACATACATCACGCTGGCACTCCTGCTGAGGCCAGATAATAATCAGAGAGTGCCATTAATTAACATCTATTGACAGTTAGTTAGTTAAAATAGATTTATAGCAAACGACTATTTCACGTGGAGTCATTATACACACACACACACACACACACAAGGGATATCATTAGTGGTGTAGGATATTGTATATATATGTTTATATAGTGTGTGTGTGTGTGTGTGTGTGTGTGTGTGTGTGTGTGTGTGTGTGTGTGTGTGTGTGTGTGTGTGTGTGTGTGATAGAGATAGAGATAGGGGGTAGAAAAGAGAAATGCAGTGAGAGAGACGGACAGACAGACAGACAGACAGACAGACAGACAGACAGACAGACAGACAGACAGACAGACAGACAGACAGACAGACACACACACACACACAAACAGACACACACACACAAACAGACAGACACACAAACAAACAGACAGACAAGCAACAGTAAGTAAGTAAAGTGTGAAATCTTGGTTATTCTGACGAGACAATCAATTTACGAGTCCATTTTACATCACTTTTTACGACACACAAACTGATTTACAACCCAGACCTTAAAACGTAAACAACAATGTAAAAAATAAAATAAAAAATAGACCCACAGAAAAAAATGTGAACAGAAATAATAATAATAATAAAAATAACAACAATAAATAATAACAATAATAATAATAACAACAATAAAGAATAACAATAATAACAATAACAATAAATAATAATAATAATAATAATAATAATGTTCTATAGATAATTATAGTTAATATAATTTTAGTTAATTTTAAGGATGGTTCCAGTACTTTCCAAGCCGACTGTACACAACTACACACATACACACAAATTCACACTAAAATACACATTAATACATATTGTTATAGTGTTATAAATTTATATTATTCTTATAATACTATATCTACTTTGATCATTATATTGTGTGTGTGTGTGTGTGTGTGTGTGTGTGTGTGTGTGTACAAGTATACTATGTGTGTGTAGTAAGATCGTGTGTGTGTGTGTACGAAAAACAACAGATCGCGCGTGTGTGTGTGTAGTAATATCCTGTGTGTGTGTGTAGTAATATCCTATGTATGTGTGTGTGTGTGTGTGTGTGTGTGTGTGTGTGTGTGTGTATGAAAACAAAACAACACAAGACCATCACAAGACAAGAGAGGTACCCTTAGGCCAGGCTAGTATTGACTTAGTGAGAATCGCCACGCCACAACCACTATTTATCACACCCATAACACAACCCCTTCCATTACACGCATCACACGCTTCACTCCTTCCTTTTATTTATTCATTTATCCCTTTCTCCTTTCCTTCACGCTTCACTTATACACTCCTATCCTTTATTTATTTATTTATCCCTTTCTCCTTTCCTTCACGATTCACTTATAAACTCCTATCCCTTATTTATTCATTTATCCCTTTCTCCTTTCCTTCACGCTTCACTTATAAACTCCTATCCCTTATTTATTCATCTATCCCTTTCTCCTTTCCTTCACGCTTCACTTATACACTCCTATCCTTTATTTATTTATTTATCCCTTTCTCCTTTCCTTCACGCTTCACTTATACACTCCTACCCCTTATTTTTTATTCATTTATCCCTTTCTCCTTTCCTTCTAATCATTATCATCTTTCTCCTCACTCCTATCTCTTATTTAGTCATTTATCCCTTTCTCCTTTCCTTCTAACCAACCAACCCACCCACCCACCAACCACTCACTCACCCACCAACCAACCAACCAACCAACCAACCCACTCACCCACCCACTAACCAACCAACCCACTCACCCACCTACCACCAACCACCTACCCAACTCACCCACCTACCACCGACCACCAACTCTGCAAAGCAATTATATTTAGTTTATGTAAATGATTCCACTTGGCTTGTGTCATAATGCTTGGCTTTCACTTTTTCCTCGCTCTTTCTACATCCCTCCTCCTCTTCCTCTTTCTACATCCCTCCATCCCCCCCCCCTCCTCTTTCTACATCCCTCCATTCCCCCTCCTCCTCCCCCTAACACACACACACACACACACACACACACACACACACATCTACACACCTACACACACACGGGCTACCTCTGCAACGCGCATCGCAAAAACAAACACAATCACACACACAAACAAACAAACACACACACACACACACACACACACACACATACACTACTCATGTACATTCATAGTTAATTTAGCCCAAGTGCTCGTTGGGTGGGGAAGAAAAAGAAGAAGGGGAGGAGGAAGAAAAGAATAAAAAGGAAGAAGGAAAAAGAAAGATGGTTCACAATCATATAATCACCATTCATCATTATTGAATCAGGATATATTGTTAGCATTCATTCATTCATTCATTCATTCATTCATTCATTCATTCATTCATTCTTTAGCAAGACGTGATGAATCAGATTCGAATAAAATTAAAATGAGATAGTAAATCGTGGGTGGAGAAAAATATAAGAAAATAAATTATGTAGTTAGATAATTTGGAGGTAAATGAGTCCTTTAAATATGGCCACGAAACACACACACACACACACACACACACACACACACACACACACCTATATAGAAGGAGCTTGTTTCGTGGCATAGTCAGGAGGAATCAGAGTCCTCCAATTCTCACACATACTCACAGTGAAGGGTGTTGTATTGTTATTTTTGCATTTAATGAAGATGAATATTTTCTCTTTATTATTATTATTATTATTATTATTATTATTTCCATTAAGTAAATATTCAGATGTTAATTATTCCATTCTTGATTTGAATAGACTTACCTACCTACATACCTACCAACCAACTAACCATCCAACCAACCAACCTACCTACCAAACAACCAACCAGCCAAACAACCAACCAGCCAACCAACCAACCAGCCAACCTACCTACCAACCAACCTACCTACTCCCACATATCTTCCCCCCCTCCCTCTTCCCTCCCCCATCTTCTCCCCTCCCCTCTTCTTCCCCCCCCCTTCTTCCCTCCCCCCTCTTCTTCCCTCATCTATTTCCTTCACACCTTCATCACCACACACTTCCTCTTCATTCATCTTCATCACTTGTCGTCTCCTCAGTCTCGTCTTCATTCTCTTATTTGTCTCTTCTCATCTTTCATCTCTCCTTTCGCTAGATCATATTAGAAAAAAATTACACACAGACATACATACATACATACATACATACACACACACACTCATATATACACACACAGAGAGACACAAAGACACACATAAACACAAAGACACTCACACACAAATATATATATTTTTTGTTTTTACCAGAATAAGCACACACACACACACACACACACACACACACACACACACTCAACTCCCCCTCCTCTCCTTACCTCTTCCTCCTACATACATACATACACACACACATTCCCACATACATACACACACACACACACACACACACACACACACACACACATTCCCACATACATACATACACACACACACATTCCCTCCCACACACACACACACACACACACACACACACACACACACACCTACAAAATGTTTCACCTGGACACTTACACCATGACCACATCCTTGCCTTCCTGAGCAGGTGGTAAGACTTCACCTGGCTCTTCCCACCTCACCTCACAACACCCCTCCCCCCCTTTTATCTCTTTCTCTCTCTCTCTCTCTCTCTCTCTCTCTCTCTCTCTCTCTCTCTCTCTCTCTCTCTCTCTCTCTCTCTCTCTCTCTCTCTCTCTCTCTCTCTCTCTCTCTCTCTCTCTCTCTCTCATCTTTTGCCACTCATCTCTAAATATCATTACCTAACTTCTACTACTGCTACTACTATTACTGCTACTAATATTACTACTACTATTATCACCACTACTACTATTACCACTATTACTACTACTACTACTACTACTACTACTACTACTATTACTACTACTACTATTACTACTACTACTACCACTACTATTACCACTACTACTACTACTAACCTTTGCTTCCTTTCCTACACTGCACTTTTTTTTCTCTCTCTCACTCTCTCTCTCTCTCTCTCATCCCATCATATAATTCTTCACTTCTTATCAACTTCATCTCTCTCTCTCTCTCTCTCTCTCTCTCTCTCTCTCTCTCTCTCTCTCTCTCTCTCTCTCTCTCTCTCTCTCTCTCTCTCTCCTTCCAAAATTCACCCTTCCTATCCCATTCCTTCATTTATCCCTTCCTTCCTTCCATTTTCATTCCCCTCTCTTCCACCATCCACTCTTTATCACATCATCCCTCGCTTCCTCTTTCATTTAATTCTCTCTATCTCCCCTCATCCATTTTTCACATTATATGCAAAATTTAGTGACATTTAAATAGAGGTTCATTAGCAATAGAAATACTGTTATGTTTCCAATTGTATATATGTGTGTGTGTGTGTGTGTGTGTGTGTGTGTGTGTGTGTGTGTGTGTGTGTGTGTGTGTGTGTGTGTGTGTGTGTGTGTATGTGTGTGTGTGTGTGTGTATGTGTGTGTGTGTATGTGAATGTGTGTGTGTGTATATAACTTACCTAACCTATCCATTCATCATCTTTTTGTACCTATTCTTCTCCTTGCCTTAATACCTTCTCATGCCTTACTTCCTCATTAGGTAAGCTACCCTAAGCCTGCCTACCTCTCTCTCTCTCTCTCTCTCTCTCTCTCTCTCTCTCTCTCTCTCTCTCTCTCTCTCTCTCTCTCTGCCAAATACGCTCATTCTAAATTATCCACAGCCAGTTGCCAGTCCAACTTCCCAACATGATTTATGGTAAATAATAGTTTCATATGTGTCTATGCAAATGTCAGGAAAGAGGGGGTAGGGGGGTGGGAGGTGGGGTGGGGGGGGGTGATGGGTGGGTAGGGGGTATGAGGTGACCTGGGTCCTATATTTCTCTCTTCTTCTTCTTCTTCTTCTTTTTTTAAGCAGGGTCATTTTATTAGAGGAGTAGAATAGGGAGGGAGGAAGAATGGAAGGAATCTCTCTCTCTCTCTCTCTCTCTTTTTTCTCTTTCTCTTTCTCTCTCTCTCTCTGTATACTCATTTCATTTCTCGACTCGTCTTTTATCCAATTTCCCAAACACATTCATTCCCCCCCCCCCCCCCTCTCTCTCTCTCTCTCTCTCTCTCTCTCTCTCTCTCTCTCTCTCTCTCAATAAGGATATAATTCAGTCTTAAGAGTCCCTTCATTCACCTTTGTCTCATTCTAACAACAGCTAATCCATCTACACTTTCAAAGAACAGTTGGGAGGACAAAAGAGGGTGAATGTTGGACTATGATATATTTGAAACTTTTTAGAAGGCTGGTTAGGTTAGGTGAGGTGAGGTTTATTTTGGTAATGTTAGGTTAGGTTAGGTTAGGTTAGGTTAGAATATGTTAGGTTAGGTTAAGTGAGGAAGAGGAAGAGTGAAAAAAAAGACAAACTGCAGAAGAGGACAAATTAAAATTACAGGAACGGAGGAAGGAGTGGGGGAGGGAGTGGGGGAGGGAATAGAGTAGGGAGTGGAGTAGGGAGGGAAACAGGAAGTGTGGGATGCAGGAAGAGAGATATACAGGATTTGACCTCCCACACTCTCTGCCCTTGATTTATTACCAGTGTATGTGTGTGTGTGTGTGTGTGTGTGTAAAAGGAATTTCTGTGTGTGTGCAAAAGGAATATATATATATATGTGTGTGTGTGTGTGTGTGTGTGTATATATATATGTGTATAAAAGACATTTCTATGTATATATTTCCTCATCCCAAGGCAATCCATCTATCTCCTCATTTCATTTCTTTTCTTATTATTATTTCAATCCATTTCATCATCTCAACTCCATCTATCTCCTCATCTCATCATCATCTATCTCCTCATCTCATCATCATCATCATCATTTGTCTTGGTCGATTTTTCCTTCATGTTTTGGCAAGAAGAAAAAAAAATTCTCCTGCCTGCCTGCCTTGATATGCACACCACAGGGGGTGGAGTCATCTGGTGGGGTTTTAGAGAGGGAGTGAGGGGGAGTTTTAAGGCTAACCCTGTGATGTAGTTTATAGTTACAAAATTGGAGGTTAGTGAGTCCTTTATATATTGCCACGAAACACACACACATACACACACTTTCTCGGTCTCTGTATGTCTCTCTGTCTGTCTGTCTGTCTCACTCTCTATCTGTCTTTCTCTGTCTGTCTCTCTTTCTCTCTCAGGCCCGTAGTTTTAAAACATTTGAGGGTCTTTTACTGTCAAGTCTACCCTCCTCCTCCCCCTCCCTGTCAAATCTACCCTCCACCTCCCTGTCAAATCTACACTCCTCCTCCCCCTCCCTGTCAAGTCTACCCTCCACCTCCACCTCCCTGTCAAATCTACCCTCCACCTCCACCTCCCTGTCAAATCTACCCTCCTCCTCCTCCTCCCCCTCCCTGTCAAATCTACCCTCCTCCTCCCACCCCCTGTCAAGTCTACCCTCCTCCTCCCACCCCCCCTCCTTGCCTGCCTTTCTAATCCCTCTCTGGCCAGGCACATTTTCCATAATTACCTGTCAAGTTCCCCTCCGTGCCTCACTCTCACTTCATTAAAGCAAGCCAGTGGGATTTAAAGAGAGAGTAGACTTTTGATACATTGGAGTGCCTTGATTCCTCCAAAGTATTCCCAGCAACAGGACACCCTTTATTTTTGTTAGTTTGGTCGTGTTTCCTGGCAATACTTTGGAGGAATCAAAGCACTCCAATGTAACCTAAGTGAATTTTGTTACCATCTTAATTATGAACCCTGTACGAGATCTGGTGACTTCTGATTCCTTCATACTATGCCACGAAACAAGCTTCTTTAATGTGTGTGTGTGTGTGTGTGTGTGTGTGTGTGTGTGTGTGTGTGTGTGTGTGTGTGTGTGTGTGTGTGTGTGTGTGTGTGTTTGTGTGTGTGTGTGTGTGTTTCGTGGCAATTAAAAGAAAATAAAAAAACAGAAAAAAAAAATGGAAAAGAAAAATACACGTACACATCTTCTAAAAATGTAATACCAAAAGAATGAAAGAGAGACAGAGAAAAAAAATTAAAATGAACACTTATAAACCCAAACATCTTAATACGATTTTTTTTCCTTATCCATTACCCACACACTCATTAACTCTACCTCATGCAAATTTGTTCACCAGAGTAAAGGTTTCTGTACAAATTTTGAACAGACTATATAGTTTATCTTCAAATTTCTGACTACAACACAGGGTCCCTTAATTTAGGGGGTAGGCAATACACTTCTGGTCCATTGGAGTGCCTTGATTCCTCCAAAGTAATGCCAGGAAACAGAACCACTAGAAAAACAAAAAACAAAAATATTGGTGTTGTGTTGGAGGTAAATCAAATCCTTCAAATATTGCTACAAAACACACAAAAAAAAAAAAAAAAAAAAAAACGCCCCCCCTTTTCACATAACTCCCCCCCCACACACATACACACACACAACCACCGAAGACTTACCCCACCCCCTTCCCCATCCAAATACACCTCCCCCCCACCCCCCACCCTCTTCCCCCACCAAATACGCACCCCCCCACCCCCCACCCCCTTCACCGACAACACAACATTACTTCCTTATCTTAATTAACTTTCTTCAAAATTCAAAAAAAAAAACAAGAATTATTATGTTTCCGAAATGAAAAGTTGTCATGATGGAAAATTATCATGAAGTAAAGAGTACATTGTGTGTGTGTGTGTGTGTGTGTGTGTGTGTGTGTGTGTGTGTGTGTGTGTGTGTGTGTGTGTGTGTGTGTGTGTGTGTGTGTGTGTGTGTGTGTGTGCGCAACATAAAAACAAGAGTCGAAAAATAAACACCCAATCAATCAATGTTCAAAATAATACACAATGTCAATATTTAGATGCAGAAAAAAATTACCATTCAGTGTTCACAATATAAGGGGTAAAAAAAAAATAAAAAAAAATAATAGATAGCCTATATGATGTACTGGGTGTCAAGATGTGGATGTAGTTAAGATCTTCGTTTATTTATACTCGGGTTGTTTGTTTGTTGTTGTTGTTGTCATTGGTGTTTATTCAGCGAGGTATTATTACTGGGAGTTATTTCAAGTTGCTGAGGGTGTTAAAAAAATGTTTCTCATCCGTTACTGTCTGAATGTGTGTGTGTGTAAGAGAGAGAGAGATATACACGGATCTTGCTGTTAGTCCTCAATAGAGAGAAAAAAAAAATTATATATATATATACATAAACATACTCCCTTTATTACACATACACACCAACCAAGCAAGCAAGCATCACCCAAACACAAACACAAACACAAACACACACACACACAAACACATATACACACACACACACACACACACCCTCACTGTTGTACATGCACCACCACAGGCCTCTATATGACCTTCTGTCTCACCTTTCCTTCAGTAATTACCATGGCAGGTATTCAGACAGATGAGATCTCTTTGTCACTGTTAGTTAGGTTAGCGTAATATCACTGCATTTTATTTAAGGGGGTGCGGGAGTAAGGGGACAGGCTTGGGGGGGACTGGGGGGTTGCGGGAATAGGGGACAGGCTTGGGGGGGGACTGGGGGGGTGCGGGAATAGGGGACAGGCTTGGGGGGTGACTGGGGGTGCGGGAAAAGGGGGACAGGCTTGGAGGGGTGCGGGAATAGGGGAAAAGGCATTTTTTTTTTTTTTTATTATACTGTGTGTGTATGTGTGTGTGTGTTTGTAATTGTACTGTGTGTGTATGTGTGTAATTATACTGTGTGTGTGTGTGTGTGTGTGTGTGTGTGTGTGTGTGTGTGTGTGTGTGTGTGTGTGTGTGTGTGTGTGTGTGTGTGTGTGTGTGTGTGTGTGTGTGTGTGTGTCCTTAACAATCAAGAAACCTACATGATTTATGGGTCAAAGAAATATATTCCTGTTTTCATCACACACACACACACACACACACACACAAACAAACAATAAATAAACACATGTAGGTCCGTGTATAATTCCAACGAAACACACACACACACAAAAAAAAAAAAAAAAAAAAAACGAATTCTGTACCACAAACGAAGCGATGGAAGGGATGAGATAAAAACCACTAATACTTTTCTTATATCTACCTGTATTTTTATATCTACCTGTATTTTTATATCTACCTGTATTTTTATATCTACCTGTATTTTTAAACCTCTGACCTTGAGTGTAATAGATGTGGTTGATTGGTTGTGTGTGTTTGTTTTTAGGTAGGTTTTATACACGTTGTTGTTGTTGTTTATTATTATGTCTACGAAGGAAGGAAGGAAGGAAGGAAGGAAGGATGGATGGATGGATGTAAGGAATGGATGGAAGGAAGGATGGATGGATGTAAGGAAGGAAGGAAGGATGGAAGGATGGAAGAAAGGAAGGAAGGAAGGAAGAAAGTAAGGATGGGATGAAAAACAAACTAATAATAAAAAAAAATGGAAGTGATAAGGGAAAGGCGAGAGTAAACAAACTATTATTATGAAAATGAATGAATGAATGAAAGGGAGGAGAGACAGACAAATATAGGTGACTTGGAAAAAAATAAAAATAAAATAAAATAAAAGAAATAATAAATAAATAACAATAAAAAAAAGATACAAGTATATATAAAGTGAATGAATGAATGGGAGGAGAGAGAGAGAGACAAATATAGATGACTTGGAAATAATAAAAAAATAAAAAATATAAAAAAAGATACAGGTATATATAAAATGGTGTGTAAGTGTGATAATGCGAGGGAAGGTGGAAGGGTGATTTGCATACTAAGGTGAGTGAGAGGGTAGTGTGTGTGTGTGTGTGCAGGCCTTGAGTGGAGGGTTGAAAAAAAAAAAAAAAATGAAAAAAAAAAAAAAAATAGATACGTCCTTACAACACACACGCACACACACACACACACACACCTTCCACCTCTCACTAACACACACACACACAAAAAAAAAAAAACACTCTTTACCTCAACCTGCCTATGTAACACACACACACACACACACACACACACACACACACACACTTTAGCTTTTACTTACCCAGCCAACCCTGAATGTGGGGGGGGGAAGGGGGGAGAAGAGGGGGAAGGGGGGGAGGAGAAGAGGGGGAAGGGGGGAAGGAAAGAGTAGAGGGGGGTGGAGGAAGAAGAGGGGGCGGAGTAAGAAATGGAGGGAGAAGATGGGGAGAAGGAGAGATAGAGGGGGCGGAGAAAGAAGTAGAGGTGGGGGGGGGGAGGGGGTAAGAATGGAGGGGGCGGGCGGAGGGAGGTAAGGTAAAGTAAGGTGGGTGGAGTCTGACATCAGCCAATTAGAGCAGAGAGAGAAATAGAGCGAGACATCCAACCCACCACTCATACACTCCCAGCTCCTGTGTCTGTCTGTGTGTGTGTGTGTGTGTGTGTGTGTGTGTGTGTGTAAAGAGATGGTGGGAATGTGTGTGTGTGTGTAAAGAGATGGTGCGGAATGTGTGTGTGTGTGTGTGTGTAAAGAGATGGTGGTTATATATATATATATGTGTGTGTGTGTGTGTGTGTGTGTGTGTGTGTGTGTGTGTGTGTGTGTGTGTGTGTGTGTGTGTTGTGTGTGTGTGTGTGTGTGTGTGTGTGTGTGTGTGTGTGTGTACAGACGAACACCAATAAAACAGTAAAAAATATCAAAATTGCCTCTACTGCATAAAAACATTACAGTCAAAATCTTGTAATGTATAGTTGCCAAAAAAGGTATTGAGACAAATCTTGATAGAACTTTAACCCTAGTAATATCCACAACTATTT